>WTSP01005856.1:0-31795 GCA_025331215.1 Actenoides lindsayi | reverse complement strand
TGGTTCTGTGTCCTGGGTCTGCAGCAGTGGAGTCTGTGACTCTTCAGTGCTCTAGTACCAGGGAGGGTGCAGCTTCCCCCCTCTGCGGTGTCCCTCACCCGGGGTCTGTAACTCTTGCCATAGACTCTGAATAAAGCGTATGGTGGGAGCATAAACGTGGGATGATGTGTTGGTTCGGACTGTTGTTTTTCTTTCCTCTCCTAGTAGTCGAAGTAGCTCCTGCTGGTGAGACACTGCCTGGTAGCACGGCAGTGAAAGCCCCTGCAGGAAGTCTTCTGTGCTTAGAGGTCTTAACTTAAAGCAGTTGTATGTGACAACTTTAACCTGCTTACTAATATAGCTTTTATTGAATGGAACATGTTGTATGTTAGAGTTAAATGTGCTAAAATTTGTGAATGCGCAGCTTGGAATACTTTAGCTTAATGTTTAATTAATCATGGCTTCTGAAGTATTAGTAAGACTGAGCAGTTTGGTTGAAGTGTGTATGCCCACAAAGACTTGTCAAGGTGCATACATCTGTGTGGATACAGTTAAGAGTATACAAGGCAGATCAGCATACACTAGGTGTAGACTCTTGTTTGTGACCCACTTGGCTGAAAAGTTTGTTTTCAAGTTTTTTTTTAGGCTTGTGTGCTACACAAACTGATCACAAAGATTCCTCATAATCAAAATGGATGTCTTAATGAGGCTGGTGATGTTTTGAGGGTATTTTCAAGTTTCAATTAATCTGAGACCTGCTCTTAAGGCTGTAGTGTAGTTGTAAGACTACAGCCCTTAGATTCTTCGCATCAGTCTTAGCTGCTGTAACATAACATTTTTGGTGTCTAATGTCAAGCTTTTCTGTGAAAGCTTTGTGGCTTGTTGCAGTGCCAACACAAGTCTTGATTGGTGTCAATAGTTCACCCTTGTTTTGTAGTAATATTCTTTTTTAGATGTTCCATTTTGTTGCAGATAATGGCCCCATCTGCTCTCCTTTTTAAGGACAAGAACACTTTACTATTTGCATTATTTAATGGAGGTATGTTGATGATTAGTGCTAATTTAAACCTAATTGGAGGACAGTCCTGCATAAATACAGGCTTGAGCACTAAGCTATTCAACAGTACATTTGTTTTTTCTGATACCTTTTCTCAGATGAGGTATTTTTCATCTGATGCATACATAGTGCAACGTGAAGGTCATGTTGCTGTTTAAACAAACCAGAGAGAATTAAGATACAAACAAAACAGTCACAACAGGAAACTTGAAAACACTGGCATTAGAGCTGGCTGCTATTAATATATTAACTTAATTTTCATTGTTATAATGGAAGTGTGGATACTCTAAGGCTATGATATTTATATTAAAATGTCAAGTATGACTTGAAATCATTCTCAAATGCATTGGAAGGATATGATTCCCTTAGGAAATGATACAGGAACTTTTTGAGTTTATTCCATGTAGTTGCTATAATCACTTATTAAATGATACATACAATAAAGTCACACTAAGTTTTTTGAGAGGTGCTAGCACATGGAAATACACAGGTTTAATGCAGACCTCCTGGCTCCTTTAAAAGTTACAGAACTCTGACTGAAATGAAAACTTTTCAAAGAGTTGTTCTGAGTTCAAGTATTGCACTGTGTTATAAGGATGAAAAAAACCCCAAAATAATAAAGCAAGTTGATACTATTCAATTCTAATAATGATCAAAACACAGCTCTTGATTAGAGAGTTAAATAGTTACTGCTAAATATATATGCTGTACTTCAGAATAGTTTTTGACCTCGTTATGGATAGTTACACAAAATTAGCTAGCAATTGCTATTCTGAATTTCTAGCGATACTGTGCGGCGTTGGAATTGGTAGGAAGAGCAGGTCTGGGGAAACAGGTGGAGTGTTTTGAAATAGTGCAAAGAAAAATACATTCTGAAAAGGGCATTCTTTTTCCAGACGTGATGGGTGTGAGAGGTGGGTCTCGAGCTGTTTTCCAGGTACAATTCTGCTGTGTTACCATTGGGGAAACCTGTTTAATTATCAGTTTATGGAATTGTCCTGGTTTTTTTGCAGTCATTCCTAATCGTTGTAGTAAATGTGGAGTACACTGATTCAGTTTACCTTCTGGTAAATTGTACTGCTGCAGCCCGTGCTCTTCTATTGTAGCTCAGCTAAGCCTCTCTGAGAGGCACACCTTGGCAGAAGGGCACTGCGGGCTGTGAGATTGCCGTGTTAGCAGATGGTCTGCAACAACTGTCTTGGACCAGTTGATTTTGACCAGCTGATGTTCACCACTGTGCTGCTAAAAGGGGAATAAATCAGTCTGCGCCCAGGATTCTTGGGGCAGGACTCTGATCTGAAAGATGCTGCTCTATTTTGAGCCAAACTTACTCTTCCTTCAGACTCTGCTGCTCTGGTGTCTGTGGTGTGGTCCCCTAGGCTTCCCAAGCTGCATGTTTTTCAGCTCCTCTCTCCCCATGAAGCCCATTTTGCACACAGCTCCCCCTAAACTCCAGTCAGGTGCTGTTATATACCTCTCTGGTAACAGCATGACGTTCAGAGTTTTATAGAATGTATAAAAACTTAAATCTAAGATGAAAACAAAAAAGAGCACTATTGAACAGAAGTAAAATAGCAATAATAATTTGTCAGTTTTAATTTCCAGTTAATTGTGGCATCTGGCTAACGATACTGTACAGAATTCATTGGACCAATGAAATGTGGAAGTTCAGGAGGTGGTTAATGCAAAGAAGTCCCACCCCAGCAGAAGCTCCTCCCTATTTACTCCTTTGTAGACAAACCCCTCTGTTCACACAGTTACGTAGGAGCTGTTAGAAGTCTCAAAACATACTCAGATTGCCGTGAGAGTAACTGTAACAGCCTCAGGGCTTTATTTCAGAACCAGCAATTTTTGTTCATTGTCTCAAAGAATCCTCTTGTAAAGCATTACCTGGCTGTTGGGAGAGGCAAGCCTGGTGGAAAAGACAGAGTTACTGACGAGTACCCTGTGACACAGTTCAGTAGAGTTGGTTGGTAACACTACATGGAGTAGTAGTTACACTTAACCAAGAGTGCTGCTTTGAAATGGAAACCTCACTTCAATTTTCAACATGTTATTGTGCTTCGTATAGAACTTTGATAGAGTTCTACTGTAGTGTTACCAAATGATTTGTAGAGCAGCTGAAGAATTTTTGTGGGAGGGGAAGAAAGGGAGATTCTGGCACTGCAGACCCTTCTCAGTACGTCTCAGTACTAGCAGTGGAAGAGCATGGAGGGAAGTGTTTCCTCACCTTACAATAAAGTCTCTTGAAACAATCTGCCAAGTAGAAATCAGCTTTGGGTTGATTGCTCTTGAGGACTGTTGTGAACGCTAGTATTCCTTGGTTAAAAGTGACTAAAGGTGCATGAATTTTGTTGGAAAAGCCTCTTTAGTTGCTGCTAGTGCATTAGTGGCATATAATGCGATTTTTCCTTGAGTTCAAGTGTGGTGTTTGGCCAGGTCTTCCACTGTCTTCCACTAGATGGCCCTAGCGTGCTTACGAGAACTGAAACTAACTTCATTTCTAAAATACAATTGTGTCGTTTTAACTGAATTGAAAATTCAGCATCATGAAACATGGAAACTTCTGCGATGCTTTGTACTTGTGTAAAATACAAACGCTTTCTATCAACCACAAGAGTGTTGGTTAATATGAGTAAAATGTGGTAATGATGTAGTTAGGTCGTGTATGATCTTTTGTGTCCTCTTTTTTCCTTGATAAGAACACTTCTCACTGAGTGTAGTACGGAGCTGTTTAGTTCTGCACTGAGATGAGAACCAATGTGCTGTACCTCTGACAGGGTGCTCAGTGCTAGTGGTTCAGAGAGACTCTGTAAACGTGTTTATCTTGGGCTGAAGTTTGTCCCCTAATATCTCCTGGGAATGAGACTCATATTTTGCAGGCCACCATAATAGATTTTTTTTATTTATTCCCCCCCCCCCCTTCTTGATTTTGCTTCCTAGGCTTTTGGTAACAGCTTTGCAGTTTGTTTCACCGGTGTGGATGTGGTCAGTGGGTTCTGAATAGGTATAGCTGCTAAACATACAGACTGTAATTTAATTCACTTGGTTTTGTTGCCTAACAGACATCAGATATAAGCTTATTATCAAGGCTGCCTTTTTGGTTACTGGCGAAAGACAGACACAGAAACCAGCTCTTAGCATGAGGGTGGCCAGACACTGGCATGAGGCTGAAGAAGTGGTGGGATGTTCATCCACAGAGACCTTCAGAACGTAACAGGAGCGAGTCCTGGGCAACCTGAGCCTGTTGGACCAGCTCTGACTGGGAGGTTGAACTAGGTGACCTTCAGAGGTCCCCTCCAGGCTCAATCATTCTGTAATTCTAAGAGGAGACTTTATTATTAGTTCCTTTTTTTTTTACAGGTGTTTAGAATAAAAATAAATACAAGGAAACAAAATAGTTGTCTTTCTGAGTTAGTTCCTAATGTCAGTATTTTGCATTAAGTTCCAGCTTTCCTTTTGCTTTTGAGGACCTTGATGTGATATTAGACCACCAGAAGAAGAGTGCCTGTGTTTGTTTGTTCTTTTTCTTTGTAAGCTGCACACATCCCACCCCCCCCCACCAAAAAAAAATATCCAACCAGGATGCCCTGTAAAGGGAGTGCTATATGCCTTCATTTCACTGCTGCACTTGCCAAATGCCCTCTCTGTCCTATTACTGCTTTATGTCATGACTCCTAGTGTCTCACTTTAACAGGGGTAGTAGATTTTCTCTTGCTCCTGTTTCTCTTTTGGCCTTTCTCTTTGTGGAAGAGAGTCAGCTGTTGTCCCTCCCTTCCCTCCCGAGACAAGTCAACATGTCCGTGTGCACTAGAAGGATGGACATAGATGGAGTAATATTTTGGTGACAGTGATACTGCTGCCTGCAGTCAGCTCTGTAAACAACGAGGTAAAGCCTGCTCCAGTTGGTGACTCTACTCGTACGTGGTGGAGTTCTGCATTTGCAGTCTTTCTGTCTCCCTTTCTAATTTCCAAAGTCCGTAGCTTTCGGCCTGTTGAGCAATACACCACACACATTTTGCCAGCTGAGCCAGGTGCAGAGAACTTTCTAAATATTTGTTGGTGATACAAGTGTGTGTTTAATGGGGTTTCTTTCTGAACTGATGTGCTCTGATTTTGTGTAGATTGGCTGCGTGGCCTTGTGACTGCTGTTCTTAATCATACGGGCTTAACTTTGCTTGTGACTGGGAACTAAACTGATGAAAGTAATTCCATCCTTAGCATCCTGGTAGTGGAGAACATAGGTATAGTACTAAAATGTTAATAATAGGCTTTGGTTAGTAGGTGTCATTTGTCTATATGGTTTTGCATGCTCTGTATTTTATGGAAATTTGAGCACTGTAAAAGGGAGGATATTTAAAGATGATGCAGAAGTTTTTCAGCTAGTATCTCCATCAAAATTTTGCACTTATATGTTTTTTAGTAACTGTAGACAGTTGAAGCAGGTAGTAATGTTCGTTTTCAGGCAGATGTTTTAGCTCATATCTGATGCATGTAGCACAGTAATATATGCTTACTGCATTGTTTTATCGCTAGGAATACAGAAACTGCATTTTAGAGTGAACAAAGATAGCGATGGACTCAGAAAGGTGTTGCATTTCCTACCTATCTACATGCATTTGCATAGTAGTACCTCTTAAGTACCTGTAAGCATTGTGGATAAGTGAAAGTCGTGCCTTTGGGTGTGTGATGTAGCAGTTGTGATGTGATACCCTTTGAAAGCTGGACAAAGCTGCAGTAGGTTGCAGTATCAGGTGAGAGCTCATAAACCCCTTTGTGCCGTAAGAAATGTGCATCCAGTTCAGTTTAGATTTAGTCTGCTAAAATTTTGCAGCATTGTAACACTTAAATCTTCACCCTGGTGTCAGTTCTGTTTGGCTGACAAAAGTAATTCTACAATCAAGCTGCATATTGCAATCAGTAAAACTTGTTCTGGCTAAAATAACCAACTCCAGTTTTCGACCTTTTCAGAGTAGTTCAGAAATAATTTTTAAAATGGCCGTGGTATTTGTGTACTTAAAGTAGTATTAATGTTATTTTTTTCTTTGTATTCCTTTATGTCCTTCCCTAGATGTCACTAGTAGATTTGGGAAAGAAACTTTTAGAAGCTGCACGAGCAGGTCAAGATGATGAAGTTCGCATTTTGATGGCAAATGGAGCACCTTTTACTACAGATTGGGTAATGAAAACTTTTGTGGTGTTCAGTAAATCCTCTTACTTTTCTCACCTGAAGAAGAAAACAGGATTACTACAGTTAAGCATTTACACTGCAAGCCTTGGGATTTTTTTTTTTCTTGGAATGCTGCAGTCACATCATTTAATGCCTAATTAAAATTGTTTCTTCATATTACCTCCTACTGATTTTAGCAGCAGACTGTGAATGAGCTTGTACTGGTGTCTTTTAAGATGAACTCTGGAATGGTTAATGGGAGAAAGCAGCAATCATCCTACCAGTTACTGTGTTTATGCATTTAGTACAATAAGAGGTCTGAATTAAGAAAGTCCCAGCTGCCTCATATGTGCAGCTGAGAGTTCCCTGATAGAAAGGCTCTGAGTCTTCTTTGGAGGTGCCTAATTTTTAATAGGTTGTGTAGGGAGGTCAGGTACCTGAAACTTTAAGGTATCTACAAGCCTGAAAGAGCCTTAATCTACTTAATGACTTAACTTAGGAGTTGACTCAGTTTTGAGCAGGAGATTGAACTCAAGTGATTTCCAGAGGTCCCTTCCAATGTTGGTATGCAATGTTGACCAACACCAAAAATAGGGTTAGGCCCCTTGAAACATCACACCTCAAAAAGACACAATAAACATAGCACAGACCTCAAAGTTACTTCCAGTGAGCTGTTTTTAGTTTGTTGTGCTTATTCTGGGGGAAAAAAAACCCACAACTTTTGTTTGTTTGGGGTTTTTTTCCTCTTCATGATCTGTTAAAGCTCTGACAGCTGCTTTGTTTGAGACTGCAAGGGAAAGTGATTTTGAAGTGGTGGCCTTACACCTGAGTTTGATAGCTCCAGAACAAGAAGAAATGCCTCATACTGACATCTGTTAAAACTCCACTTTTTCCCTTACATTACAGCTGGGAACATCTCCACTTCATTTAGCAGCACAGTATGGACACTACTCAACAACGGAAGTGTTGCTGCGAGCGGGTGTAAGTCGGGATGCCAGAACCAAAGTGGACAGAACTCCATTACATATGGCAGCATCAGAAGGCCATGCCAGCATAGTAGAAGTCTTACTTAAGGTAAAGACTGCTGAAACAAGGTCTGAGGTGGGGATATTACAATGGTTTACGATCAAATATTGGAAATTTCCTTCTAGTCACAAAACCACCATTGAAATGATATGAATATTTCTACTGTGTGCATTGGGTGCTTTGTTTTCCTATTGAACTCTGATTTATTTTAGCATTAAAATCACCATGTTTTCAGGTGAGCTATTTGTTGCTGTTTCAAAATTAGGCTATTTTTCACTTTTGGCATTGTGTGAATAACAGCCTTTAGAACTAAGACATGTTAATTTTTAGGCAGTCTTTAATCCTTAGAGATAAATAATTTATTTGATAGTTAGATAGAAGTACTTCTAATAAATCTGTAAATGTAAGATAACAAGACATGACTTGCTGATGGAGAAAGACAATTTTGGGCTTCATTCTGCGACTGGCGTTATTTAATTCAGATGCTTCTCATGACACAGTTTATGCAATGATCTTGTTTGTAGCACGGCGCCGATGTCAACGCGAAGGACATGCTCAAAATGACTGCACTTCACTGGGCTACTGAACATAACCACCAAGAAGTTGTAGAACTGTTAATAAAGTATGGAGCAGATGTTCATGCTCAGAGTAAATTTTGCAAAACGGCGTTAGATATTGCAGTAGACAATGGGAATGAAGACCTTGCAGAAATACTACAGGTAACTTGTGATTCATGATGTTAAGGGAACTTAAAGCTAAGTGCTTGTTTACACATGTGATAAAGCTTTTCATATAGCAGCTGTTGTAGGAGACCATATATTGGCTGATAATGCTGAATGCTGGTCTAGAGCATGACATGGAAGTGAGATTAACGTTAGTAAACATTAGTTGGCCGAAGAACGTTTTCGCCACCTACAAAGTCAAGGTTAACTATCCTCTGTTTTCTTAAATGTGAGTGTTGTAGTACACAGAACTTCCCAAGCAAAGTGTAAAACTTAAATCCCTACTCTCCCAAAATGTTTTGACTGTACCCTAGTGTCCATCTAGCTCCATGTATGGATATTAATTTCCTAACAATTGGCGATCGGGAGAGAAGAGATGGCAATTTTGCCTGAATTCTCAGAATTATGATTGAATTGTTGAAGTGATTGGGATCAGGCTTATGACAGATACTTCTCTGGAAATGTGTGCTCACTGTTCAGTAGGGTTCTTAAAGGCAAGTTAAGTGCTGAGCATTACTGAGAAAACAGTTGAAACATACCACTGTATGAATCTGTTGTTCCCTTGTATCTTGAACTGTATAAACTTCTGGTCTCTTCCTTTAGCCTCCTCTGCATTGCAGAAAGGATATAGTAAATAAAAGTCAATAATAAATCAAAGACAAAGAGAAGACTGCCATCTACAATTCATGGCATTTACTGAGCTGTCAGAGACCATTTTCATGGCATGTAGCTGCCACAGTGCTCTTGGTTCTTCAGGCCTCTATTTTAGATGTGAGAACTTGCATATCTACAAAAGGGCCTTGTCTTTATACGATATCTTTGTTTACAATAAATGGTAAGGAGAAGTAGCAGTGTGTCATTCTGTTTCACTTCAACAGACTTTTTGTCTTTAGATTTTGTCAAAAAAAAAAATGTTTCTCATGTACTTATGCAGAGGACAAGATGTGACATGATGTGTGTGTATTGCATGAGTATAACAAGGGAGATCATCTCTGCTTTGAGTGGAAAGTGCAGTCATTTTAGTTTATACAAGGTAAATAACTTCTTTATACCTACAATTGGAATATTATTACCTTTGTCATCTAGATTGCAATGCAGAACCAAATCAATACGAATCCCGAGAGTCCGGACACTGTGACAATACACGCAGCAACACCACAGTTCATCATTGGACCTGGAGGGGTGGTGAACCTAACAGGTCTGGTATCTTCTGCAAATACATCAAATGGAACAGGTATTTAGATGCCTATAGGGTAGCTACTGGGATTTTATACTTTTAATTGATTTTCACCATTTAGTGAAAAGGATTGAGGAAAAGCAGTGGTAAGAACAGAATAATTACCATGTTCCTCTTCAGTGTTTTCTACGTGGTGTAAATATAGAATCCTATCATAGAATGGTAGGGTTTGGAAGGGACCTCTGGAGATCGAGTCCAACCCCCCTGCCAACACAGGAACGGATCCAGGTGGGTCTTGAAAGTCTCTAGAGAAGGAGACTCCACAACCTCTCTGGGCAGCCTGGTCCAGGGCTCTGTCACTCTCACAGCGAAGAAGTTTTTCCTCATGTTGAGGTGCTTGAAACAACAGTCTTCACAGAGATGAATTGTCAGAATTATCAGAAGTTTTATTTGCTTAACAAATTTGCCTTTGGAATAGCACTTTGGTTCGGCAGAATATTACTGAGAACAGAGTGTATGCTGGAAGCTTCAGTGCAGTAATAATGAAAAAAAGGACTACACTAGTTTAAAATTTATCAGCTTTTTTTGTTATTTTTTCACTCTTCTAGATGAAACGGGAGTGTCTGCTGTACAGTTTGGAAATTCATCAACATCAGTATTAGCCACGCTGGCAGCTTTAGCAGAAGCATCAGCTCCACTGTCTAATTCTTCAGAAACACCAGGTTAGAAAGCTAAGTCTTTTAACCTCATTTAATAAACTAAAAGTGCATCATTTGCACTTTTGGAGATACAGTTCATCAAGAAGTGAGATGACAAGTAAGATGCAGTAGCTTCCCACCTTCGATAAGAGAGTGTGCATCACAGCTAACCCTCCTGTTTAGTTCACTTCTGCTTTGATTTTTATGCAGATGTATGGGCAATCTTGCAGCATCTTGCTGTCTGCAAATTATTTCCTGGGTTCTTACTCTTTTTAAAGTTTATAAAGCGTAAAGAATACAAAACCATCTTTTTGCCAGTTTTTTTGTGGGGTTTTTTTTTGTGTGGGGTTTTTTGTGGGTTTTTTATTTGTTTTTGTTGGGGTTTGGTTTTGTTTTTTTGTTTTTCTTTTCAGTATTTGGTGTGCTTATGTTGGAATTAGACATGTCTTACTGCATGTGCAGGTGTTCTTCTTCCCTACGCTGCACAAGAAAATAATGCACATTAATGCAGAGATTCTTGAAAATAATAGTGCTGTTGTTTTAAACTACTTGAGTTTTCATTCAGCATGTGAAGTAGGGTGGTAACTAATGATTGTATGCATATAGATATGGAAGGAGAGCAAGGAAGGAATAAGGACTGTATTTATGTGAGGATATTTTATATTTTTTAACTTCTGTATAGACAGTCTCAATTTTTCTTTCAAGGTCTAAAGAACTCCTAGGTAGGTTTCCTTCTAGAACTAAAAGCCCAATGTTGAGTTTGAAACTGAAAGATCAGAGCTGTTTGGCATAGCAGCTGGTACAGGTGCTTGCAGGTTGGAATTTTTGTGACAGTGATCTTTCTTACTGCTGAGCCTGTACTTGGAAGCCAAATCAAGTTCAATACACCACCACTTATTCATGTAGGACTTACTGTTTTGATTTACTGAATAAACACACTGAATATTTAAGCAGTGCTATAGGACAGTAATATCTGAACATAAAGATCTTCTGAAGACAATGACTGCAGCCATTATTTGAACTACAGAGTGATTTTTGTGTGTTATATTGTAATGAACTTAAAAGATGAAAGCTTTGGGGTTTCATCTGCCTTCTCTCATCTTGAGCTTCACAACACAATCTATAGGATTTTAATTTCATCTCTGGAGATAGAAAGCACTCCAATGTCTGTTATTTAAATCAAAGGCTTTGCTTTTACCCTGACAAATTGCAAACAAAATATAGAGTTAGTGTGCTTGAAATTCTTTGATTATGCTACTGGTGATCTTACTCTTTGTCTCTGTATCTCATTGTTTGGAAAAATGTGGGTGGCAGTGCAGACCCCCCGGTAGTGGATAGTGCAAGCTGTGGTGTGTGTTGGTTTATAGATGTGATAGAGAACTGTCACAAGTCACTGCTGTGTACTCCTTATTGAATCAGGAATTTGAAATACTTAGTTGAGCTAGGATTTTTTTATTTTTATTTTTTACCTATAAATTGGTATAAATATACACACAATGTTTATTTTGCTTTTTAAGCTTTCTCTTTCTCCTTCAAAGGTGTAAAAATGTCAACTCTGCACAACTTTTCGTCTTTTTATTAGATGAAGTATGAAACAGAACTAAAGTTGTGTTTGAAGTACACATGTAGTACAGACAAACTGTTGATTCCCTGAAGGTTCTTCAGTCTGTCACTATTGAAGCAGAGAAAGCAGGGCTGCATCCTGAGCTATACCTGGCAAGGCACTGATTAAGAAGTAGTTTCAAGCTAGTATTTCAAGTTTAATTTATTTTTTTTTTTACTCTGCTGTTAGTGTAACTTAGTCCAGCTTGTGTACAATGCAGAAGTTATTTGTGTTCTTAAAACCAATTCTTCTTCTTGCTACCATGTTAACACTGATCCCAAAGCATCAGTTTTGAGTGGTGTCTGTCTATACAGAAACATGCTAAATAAAAAAATTACTATACTGAGCAAGGTAAAGCAGTACAGAGTTTCATGTATATTTCAAAATGGTAGTGCTTTATGTTGGTCTGGTGAAAAATGTCTGTGAACAACATAATTGTAGTCATGTGTTAATGGGGGGTGGGGGAGGTCAAATCTTAAGACATGGAAGAATATTTTTCTCAGCAGTACCAAAATGCATTTGAATTCCTCAGACTTAATTTATAAATTGACTTAATTCCTTTACTCCTCTGTTGATAGTTGTGGCCACAGAAGAAGTTGTGACTGCAGAATCTGTGGATGGTGCTATTCAGCAAGTTGTCAGTTCTGGAGGTCAGCAAGTTATTACTATAGTTACAGATGGCATTCAGCTTGGTAATCTGCACTCGATTCCAACCAGTGGCATAGGGCAGCCAATCATTGTCACCATGCCGGATGGACAGCAAGGTGAGTGGAAACTTGTGAGGTTTGAGCTTGAGGAACTATTTTACTTACAATAATAAATTATTAGGTGCACATAGCTTGGACAGGTTTGTGTAATTATCAATTTAAATGCATCTTTAAATTCTTCTACTGCAGAGACTCACATGAGCTACTGCAGTTCAATGAGTTACCACCTCAACTGAGTCTATGCATTAGTAATTCTTCCATTCTTTCTCCTAAACTGATGAAAAAGAAGTGGGACATGTAGGGGCAAAGTGATAACTACTTGCTTTGCCTTCAGTAAGTTTGATTCTTGCAAACTTGTTAGGAAAACTGGAAGATGAAGTAAAATAAAAACCTTCCAATACTTAGGCTGCTGCCTTGCTGGTGAGGAGGTGAGGCTTGGGTTTAGAAGTCTGATGCTGGGAGCAAGCTGTGCAAGTCCCATGGAGTGTGTTCTTAACAGAGTAAAAGCCAAGTATTGTATGCTGGAGGTTCTGGAGGAGTAGTGGCAGAACCAGTGAAGCTGAGGTGACAGAAATTGTCCTTTTGGGCCATATGTACTTTGTGGAAGCTGCTGCTCTGATAAGAGCTGGTTTGTGAGATGCATGTGTTTTGGGTGGTTTCTTTTAAAGATGCTCTGTCACTACTATTTAGACAAAAATTATTCCTCTTCTGGTTTCTTCATGAGGATTCTGTTTGGAGCTTGGAGAGTTGGACAGTGGAGACAAACTGTCTGGTTCACTGTCTGAACAAGGACAGCTAGTTATCAGAAAGCGTGAGTGTGTGTAGGTAGTGATGGAAGTGACAGTCACGTTTATTTGCCAGACGATTGCATGAATAAATTAGAGTATGAATATATTTAGATTCCTATTTTTTTTCCTTCAGGATTAATAACTGCTAGATTTTCAGATTACCAAAGCAGTCTGATTAATCAAAATCAAAAGCCAGTTTTGTATTTACCATTTGCCTACGAAACATTCTAAAGGCAGCCTGCGACGTACGTTACAGAATTGACAGGCTTGTAACTGCTGTGAATTCACTTCCATGTCTGTTTACTCTGTGAAAAGCAGCAGTGCTACTCCAGAGGGGCATCTAGCTGTTGTAGACCACAAGAACAAAGAACTAAAAAACCCCCATCTTAATTGGCATACAAGCAGCTAAAGTTTTTAGTAGATTTCCCCCCTACTGGCTTTATAATGCATTTTATTATACACTTGTGTTTTCATAAGGGAAAGTCTCTGCATTTTATTGCTGTTACTCAAATTACTTGTAGTATATAAAATTTGTATCATTAAATATTGTTTGAGGAAGATGTGTATTTATGTACAAATGTATTTTCAGTGTTGACAGTTCCAGCGACGGACATCGCTGAAGAAACTGTGATAAGTGAAGAGCCTCCAGTGAAGAGACAGTGCATTGAGATTGTTGAAAATCGTGTGGAGTCTGCAGAAATAGAAGTAAGGAGTATATTACGTGATATGTGTTAACCAGAGTGTTCAGCACTGCCTGTCTGGTTGTGTTGGTTTGTGTTGCTCTCCAGTCTGACTTCCGTGTTTCCCTAGAATGAGGTGTGTGAAACAGCAACTTGTTCAGTCCCCCCTGTTAATGGAATTCATTTTTTTACAAAGTTACTGTAAAAAGAATGTAGGAGGGCTGTTTGCTTCATCCTCTTGTTGTGCATATCAAACTGGCCCTTGTTTGTGATAACTCTTTTTTCCCCCTTTAGGATTGCTAGCTAGCTTTTAAAACTAGGTACCGATATATTATCGGGTAACTTGACTCTTTCTGCTAGCAGTGAGAGAGTGTGTTGTACCCTCAGCTTTCTGTTACAACCACATGCTTGTCATGATTGTGAGATCATATTTTTCAGCAATGTTTCCTTTCCATTTATGATATCTAGATAACTGTTAATGGAAATGTGAAACAGTAAGATTCTGTGCTTTGTCAATTTTTCATCTCTTTTTTTTGTATTCTGGAGCAGTTTACTATTACACATCTGTGCACCATCCTGTTTTGGTTTTGTTTTTTTTAAATTACAGTACAGAAGACCTAACAACATTAAGAGAGCTTTTCTTTTTAAATGTGACAAATAGATGTAGCTGTTCAATTTCAAGTTGTAGCCTTTTTGTGTTAGCCACTATAGGTCAACCATCTCATTCCTCCTGTTGCATCTAACTGTGCTGACCAGTTCTGGTCAAAGGTTTATAAAAATTGCTGTCTGCCTTGACTAGGCTCTAAGGTCTCATTTTGTCAGCTCCATGATATCTCATTTATCAAAGGTTGTATTCTCCAACTTCTGTTATCAAATTGTGCCTAATTGAATACTTTCTATTGTACAGCATGTGCTCTGTGTTATCCATGTCTAATAACAATAATTACCACCTTGCATCACTTGCTTTCCCTGTTGCAGAGTTGTCACATCAGATACTTCTGGCCTTTGCAGCTTTGTGGTCATTATAGATTATCTTGACAGTTGAAATTTTCTTGCTGCAGTTTTTAAAAATGTATGACTGTTACAATAAAAGCATTTATTTTGTTCACACTTTTAAACATCTGCCTGAATTATTCATGAAGGAAATTACTTTTCCTTAAGTATTAATTCTGTTAAGTGAAGGAAAAAAAAATCAGTTTAAGAATAAATTGACCTGTTCCTAATAACACATAGTTGGTAAAACAGTACAAATAATTATTTTAAGGGTATTATCAGTTTCAATTATGTATTTTAAACACAGTTCTCCAATATCAAAAAGTTAGTTTAAATGAGATGCATCTAAAAGTAACAGATAAAGTAAGTTTTGATGTCTGGCTTTGTCCCTGCCTGTACAACTGGAAATGCATGTGCAGACCTCTGCCTCTGTGGGGAGGCCAGTTGATTTCAGGAGCCTTAGTGTGGTTGACAGGGGTATGGTGCTACCTCACTCGGGTAACATGGACATCGAAGAAGTGCACATAAAGTTGTTTCACTTCAAACTGCATCATCACAGAAGATGGTGGATAGTTCAGTTTGGAGGCAGTGGGACCCCTTCACTCATTACAATATGGGTTTTTTTAATGTAGAAAACCTTTATTGTTTGGTTTCTTTGCCTCACTGATGATTCATTCCTTTATTTTGTTGTAAAGAGTTGATTCAAGGCTGAGTGTTTTCTTCAGTTGTTGTAAATTACAATTAATTGTAGTTTGAAAGTCTCTAAGTTGAACATCCTTCCACTTGTGGGGTGATAAACTGTCCTGTGAAAGTGCTGTGAACAGCTGAAGTGGTAGTGGTGTTTTTAGAATATTATTTTTTTCCTCTTTTGGGTCTGTTAAGTGCAAACATTTCAGCTCATTTTGAAAAGTGATAGCAGTTTTCCTAAATAGTTTGATATTTTAAACATAGGATGGCAGCAAAGAAACAAACACCACAAAGAACCTGTCACACGGATACTGTTTTTCATTTTCATGCATAATTCATTAATATACAGAGATTTTTATTTTCATTCTTGAACTTGACTCTTTTTCCCATGTCTTGTATTTGAAAGGTGACATGCATTAGAACCAGGACAATCATTTGATTAGATTTAAAATAAATAAACAAATTTGTAAATTAGTTATATTAGTGCATTTATACACTTGTCTGTTGTTAGAAAGAATGCTTGGTTTGGTTATTTTAGTTATGGGTGTCCCTATTGTCAATACATAGACTGTTAAGAAAAGTTAAATGTAATGAAGAAAATTCCCTGGTAAAATGGAAGATTTCTTAAAAGCATTCAGGATCCTCTACTTTGATTTTCATCTGGGTAGGTTTTTACACTGATACAAGAGGACTTCAGATAATTAGAACACTTTCAGTTGCGTTGAAAAGAATGCCCTAAGAAAACTTATCAGACCAGATAGAGTCCTCCCAATTCTAGATGCCAAAGTTAAGGAAGCAGTTTTCACTGCTCAGTCCACTGTAGCTCCTCCATTGCTCCACTGGCTCCTTCAGAAGCATTGGTTTCTTTCCACTACCTAGTTGGACAGTATACTTTGCCTCAGTTCCTTAACTCATTTTGTTTATATTAAGACTAAGAACTACACCTATTAGTTGCTGGACTAATCTACGTGCTTTGAACTGCTAGTCTGCATGGCAGATACTGGCTTTATCTTCTGGTCCCTGCCACTGAAATTGTTTGGGGTTTTTTCTCCCCCCACCCCCCTCATCCCTTCCTTAATGTGCTATGCTCCTTATGGGTACACGGCCATATTTCACTCTTCTGTGGGAAATAACTCAAGATGTAGTCTGAGAACCTCTCCCCTCCAAGTGTTTTCAGTCTACACACCATAGCAGTGATAGTGCCTTCCTTTTTGTAATCCACTGGCCAGTGAGCTGCTGGTGGTTCTTACTCTGCAGCCCAGTAGGTAGAACAGCTTTGTTTCTTGCTAGTATTAGATTTCTGATGTCTTATATGACAAATTCACCAGATAGATAATTCACAGTCCAGTACATCCCAGAGCTCAGTGCCCTTGAGGGAGAGGTTGCTTTCCACATGTAGCAGGATCAGCTGTTGAGACTGCTTTCCTGAGACTTGTCTGATAGCTCTTTTCACCAACTTTCTAGTCCACGAGGCTGTTCCATGTAAGCTGTTGGCTCCCCTTTTGCTACACAGATAACTTACAGAAATAGCAGTCAGTACGTTCTAGTTGGGCTAGTGCTGGAACATCACTGGTGTATTTTGGCTCCTTTGAGACGTAGGCTCTGCTGTTCATTTGGCATTTGTCAGTCCCATTGCCGCATGGATTGGCCATTCATACAGTTGTTTAAAAAGCAGAATCCAAATTTTCAGAGGTGGAAGCTGAAGTGAGCAAGATAGGCTCTCATTTTATTAGCATATGCTCTAAATGAAGCAAACCCTAACTGGCTTCCTTTGGCTTTTAAAGCCCTGTGTAAAATCAAGCTGCACTTCCTGGCCTGTATTCTGCTCTGTGTTACCAGGTTATAAAGATTAGCTGCAACAACATCTGTACAGATGCTGCTGTTAGCAATGATCTGATCACCTATGTCGTCATATTCCAGCACGTTCAGCACATGTGACTGCTAAATGTGACAGTGACAAGTGCTGAGAACAGCAGCAAGTAGAAAGGAGGCAGAGTATTTTGTATTTTCAGGCTCTCATCATGAAAACCTGCGAGTGCATCAAAGAGGTGAAGAATAGGGGTGATGTTATGGGGCTGTAGGGAGAGAAACTTCTAACAACCCTTTGAGGTATTAAATGGGAATGTCACAGAAGTGCTGGGGTGGGAATAAAGTGAAAAGGCAACTTACTTTCACTGAGCATCAGGTTTTGATAAGAGTTGTGTTTTTCTGGGAGCTAGCTTGCTTCTCTGACAGCCTCTCTCCTGTGGCTACTGAACAACTGCAGTGGAAAGAATGACTGGAAATCAAATACTACTTTACTCACAAAAGTATGATGCTCTGTAATGAAATGGTATTTGGTTGAAGATCAAAACAACTATTTTCCAAGCAAATTGCTCTTTGAATTGGACTGAGTGCAGCATCAAACAGACTGGCAGTGCCTACGTCACTGGAGATGGAAACACATTCTCCTCAGTTCCTAAGGCAGCTTCACAGGAAGTGGCATTTCCCAAATTATTTTGCTTAGAAACCATTTTTGTAGCCACCCTCTAGAAAACCTCATGCAGGATGGAGCTGTAAGTTACTCCTCATGAATTGAAAACACTTACCTGGCTAAATCCCTGTTAATTCATAACAAGGTGTTGTCCTTGAGGATGTAATTAGAACTCTGACTGCGTAGTATCGATCACTTCACATCACTTCATTTCCAAACCAGGTTTTGAAACCAGTTTTTAGAAACCATTCTTTGGTTAGTAGGCAGCTGCCACTTTCCAGTGCAAAGGGCTGTTGGTTAACAGTTTGTCCTTCTCCTGTCTGGCTAGAAAGGCAACAAACAAACAGTCCTGTTAGATTGGCTTCCGATGTTAAAGGAGTAACGAAGGGAATTGAACCACTGGAGAAATGATAATCTCTTATGCTAGTATTTGATCACCATTCTGCTGCTTTTTTATTTCACTCTCTTGGTAGCTTTGCAGCTAGAGAAACTTGGGTTTACTATATTAATGCTTCAAGCATAACTGTGGGGAGTTGTCTGGTGTGGTAGCTCCTGTGTGATTGACACAGCAGCGTTCGTGTAGATTTGCCCGAGTAAGAGCTGAACAGTTGCTACGTGATCCCCTAACGCTCGAGCTGCCTGTAGAGGAAAAGTACTTGCCGTTTTAGCTTGTGCTTGATACATATTTGACAAAATATTGCTGGTTCTGTTTCTAATAGGAAAGAGAAACTCTTCAGAAGCAGCTGGACGAGGCAAACAGAGAAGCACAAAAGTACCGTCAGCAGCTGCTAAAGAAAGAGCAAGAAGCAGAGGCCTATCGGCAGAAGCTAGAGGCGATGAACCGCCTCCAGACTAATAAAGAAGCTGTTTAATAAAAAATGAACACACTGCAAAGCCTGTTACTGTCCAAAACCTGCAGTACAATCTTGAACTGTACGCTATCTAGGTGCAGCCACAGGATTACCTAATAGAGAAGATGCTACAAGTTGATAACTGGACTTAAACCGTGAGCTCCGATAAATTTCTTGTAACATAAAAACTCTGAATTTAGAAATTGTGAAAAGTATTTAAAATTAAATACTGTAAATAGCTGGTTTTTTTACAGTTTCAAAATGAGTTGATAAATCTTTTTGAAGGGATCCAGAAACACGAGAAGCCAATGTTTTTGTGAAACTTTGATTTTAGTATGAATCTAACTTCCGAAAAACAGAACAGTTTTAAGGGTGATGTTGTTGATTTAAGCTGTCAACTTGAAAATTAATTATGTGACAAAGTGAATTAACAGTTATTTCTACATGGTAACAACTTAAAACTTCTCCGAATAAGACATTTCCAGGTGGAAATCTTTGTACAGCTTTAAGTAGTTGTCTCAGATTCTCTGAAAACCTTTTTTTTGGTTTTTTTTTTATTTTTTATTTTAGCTGGTGAAATTTTTATATTTAATTTCAGATATATCCAAGTAGATTTACATGTATATGAAGCTAATATTTTTTAAACTTTTCAGTTTGTACATATGCTGCATGTTTTTATAATTTCTACACATACATCTTGCATAGGTATTTTTCAGCAAAGATGAGAAAAATATGAGAAAAATGTTTAGCCTATAGGTCATTTGAAGTAAGCTAGCAGCCAGTTTTCTTGTGGATGGTATATATCTTGGAAGAATGTAATTTGTAATTAAAAAAAAAGAACAAAAAAAAAAAGTAATCATCTTAATTTACATATTAGAGGCAATTTAAAATTTGGTAGTGGAGGCATCGAAACTTCACTTTGTGTGTCTCACAGTTTTCCTGTACAAACATTTTAAAGTTCAGTAACGAGTAGAAAATGTCTCCACTGGAACACAAACAGTAGTTCTTTTAGAATATTCCTATTGATCTCTTTTCCCCAGTAGCCTTGAAATTATTTCAGCGATGCTTCTTTTTTTTCTCAACGGACTTTTGCATTTTAATTATGCAATCGGACGAGTCATTTTTTTTTTGGTTTCCTGTTGTAGTGATGCTCTTCTTACCTGGCATCATCGTTCTTCACTGTGATACTGTGTTCATGTGTGTCTGTGCAGTGATCTCTTATGCTTAGGATTTATATAGCACGTTACATCTTCAGAGCATTGTAAAATCTTGTAAAGAACCCTTACTGTACTGCATGAGGCAGGAAGGTGAGTGTTTCTGTCTCAGTTTTACAACTGGCATAAGTGCAACACAGGGAGTGTTGGCCCAAGCCCACGGGAATCTGTGGTAGACCTGGGAATACATCTCGGGAGTTCCTGGCTTCTAGTCCTGTGCTTAGACTGAGCTGCCTTAAGATTGTTCAGTGCTGTGTTACATTAAATTTTGAACTACTGTGCAGATTCCTTTTTTGTAAGATAAAACGCGTTGTGCTTTGCTTTGTTGTTCCATGTTTCACTGCTTTTATGGAATTGTTTATATAAACTTAAGCAAAAAGTCTAGTTTACCTATACTGTACACAGAAGAATTACCCTTAAAACTGTACTCTGGCCTACTTTTTCTATTTTACAATTAAATATCTTTTCCACATATATATAGTGTAGGATCAATTCCATTCCAGTTTCTTGTGTGCGTGTTATAAGGTCAAAGCTGGGCTATATCAGCTGTTGGGAAAAATAAGAAAAAACCAGGTTTAGGCTTAGAAGGGTCTTCAAAGGTAGGAGGGAGGAGTGGGGAAAGAATTGCCTTTTATAATATGAAGTAAAATCTTCCTTCTTCAAATTTTGGCTTGAGTTTATAGAAGTAGCAGTTGGGGAGAAGTCCTAAATATCCTCATATTAGTATGTATTTGGCAAATTTGACCCCAAAATAATCAAAATATGATAAAAAATGGAAAGTCCATGGTGGTGGTGGTTTTTAGAGGAATTCTTTTCAAGGATATAATCATGCTCAGCTGGTGCTAGGAATTAAGCCTTGTATGGTGACTAACCTGGACTGCTGTATTTTAGAGGGTTGTTCAGAAACCACCCACGAATGCAGGAACCAGTTAGCCGAGTGAAACGTGCCGGTTCGGCACTGCTCCCATGGAGCAGTTCTGTGATCCAAATCATCTCTCTGTCCTCCCATCCCACAGCCTTAACGACAGTTTAATCTCTGTGAACTCTTGATAATGATAAGAATGTCAGTGTTAGTCTGAGCAGTGATAGTGGTAACAGTGGTAAGGTTCGCATCCAGATGGACTGTTTCCCACGGTTTTGACGGCACAGACCTTTAGAGCAAATAATGAAAAGAACCTGTTCTATTCATTCTGCTTCCTGGGAGCAAATATTCTATTCCTCGTTGTCCATAAAAAAAAAATTCCTTCCAAGTGCGGGGTAGCTATAACAAAAATTTCTTTATCACCAGCAATATTTACCCTCCCTGTAATTCATTACCACCTATTTTATTCTGGTTCCGAACAGGACCTGCTGTTTGTTCCCTTCTGCACAGAACGAGAAACCAACCTGATGAAACCATCACCTTGGAGCAGAGGCGTAGAGTGTGTGTCACGGGGAATATTTATTGTGCAGTTTAGCTCTGAAAGCATTGTTAACAAGTATTGCTTCTTATTTGCTGTTCCAAATCAAAATCATAAACGTCGTTAGCTACCGGCTCTCTTTGAACAAGATGACCATCTGTATTACTGTATTAGTTACTTGCAATGACCTAGCATCACAGCTTTTGAGAACTCAGCTCTTTTTGAGTTGGTCCTGTGCTTGATGGCAGTTCCTTCTCCCCTTCTTTGTTCCACTTAATGGTAGGTGGCATTTACAGTAAAGCCAAGTGAGCTTTGTAAATTGATACTCAGTGTGTGGGCAGCTTCTTATTTTTTTCCTAATGTTTCCAGAGAGATGTGGAGATACAGCAGATGAATATGCATTTAGCATGGTTTTTTTTCTGCACTTCTTTAAATGCATTTTTAATCAGTTGGGGTTTTTTTTTAAATTTCAGTGTAGTAATCTGATGTGAATGTATCGGAGCATCTTTGTCATATCTGTGGAACAGTTCTTTCTCAAATATCTAATCGCAGCAGAAGCTAGGAAAGGCTTTCACACTCTGCTGTAGTAAGTACACCCTGGAGAAAGCCACAACTTTCTAGAGTAACGAAAGCGTTTTGGCTGCGTGGTAGTACACGAGGCAGAAAATCCAAGCTGCCCTGGCAGAGAGTTCTCTTCTGTATGATGAGAACAGAGGCACTGCTGTTCTGTGTCAGATGAAGGGCCTGTCTAGCCTGGTGTCCTGCTTCCAGCAGGGCCAGCCCTAAGCTGGAGTTTAGGGTATAGCAAAAGCAGGATGAGCATATATTGTATGAGGTAATAATTTCTGGTGCTTAGTTTGTAAGTCCTACCTCTCTCTTTTCCCAGGGCTGCCTGGTATCAGTGTAGAGCAAGTGAGTTCCTTCTGGTGAAGAAAAATGTTCAACATTGAGTACGGTGTCAAAACTTGTGCTGCCAAAGATAGGTCAGGAGATGTTTTCAGGCCCTAAAACTGGAACAAAGGGGAATCTACATGGCTGTTCTTCCAAAATGGTCCAGCTGGAGGACATGCAGGAATTCTAGAGATACAAGGCCCCATCCCAGTGCTTATGGATATCACATGTGAGAAGAGCAAGCAGAGTAGGGGCAATAAGGTGCATTTTTCCAGCTCCATAATCTAAGGTGCTATCAGTGGGGGAACATCACCCTGCAATGTAACCTGCTCTGAGCTGGAGGGGCAGGAAATCCCCAAATAGGATCATTGCCGCTTTGTATTGCGGTGCTGGAACTGGCAATAGTTGTAATGCCTTTCCTTGGGGCAGCAAGGGATTGACAGCAGAGGGGCTGAAGGCTGGTGGGGGTGCAGGTATGCTCTTTTCATGGGAAAACAGAACCCCTACAATTCTTTAAGAAAAAAAACCCACCAACCAAAACCCAAGTTCCCTCCTGCGGTGTCAAATTTATGCGCTGGTGCTTTGTTTTAAGGACTCCTGCTAGCGCAGTAGTTCAATGTGCTGGATTACCATGGCTGCTTTGATTTGGTTTTGGAAGCTCTTGAGCTTTTTCTCTCCCCCAAGTCCGATGTTAATGTGTCTTATATTCATGACGTGGCTGACTCTGAGACTTCTGAAAGATTGCTGGAAAACGGAAGAGGGTTAGGGCAGAGGCAGCTCCTCTTTAGTGACACACATCAAAAGAGCACAGATGAGAACATACAAGAGCCTAAAAGCCCTCAGTTGGGAGGAGTTAGATAAACACTCACCAATAACCTGCCTGCGTTAAACCTTTTCCAGAATGCGTGAGTCTGAGAGATAAAGGGAGCTATAAAGGGTGAAGCAGCAAACAGGGCACCAGACCAGACTGCCCACAGCTCCTGAAAGGTCGTGTCCCTGGTTTGGAGAGGTGCTTTTAGAAGGAATCAGTATGGAGCCTGAGGAGTACAGACAGAGAGGTGAGTGATCCTCTGCTTTGGGAAACAGGCAACGTTTGCTCATGGACATTAAATGTTGCAGGGCTGAGAGTGGTACCCAAAATTAGGATGGGCTATACAGTCTTTAACTGCACACATGTCCTTGAGACTTAGATCTGCCGCGGCTGAAACAAAAACACGTCCCAGGATTGAGTTTAAATTAATGGATTTAGAGGCAGTGGAAGACTTAGGCTTTTTGTTCTTACATTGACAGTAATGTGGGCAAGCTGGAAAACTGATTCGCCATAAACTTGTGCTAAGGAATTATGCACAGTGGCTCTTCCCGAGCTGGTACCATGAAACTTAAGTGATAGTGGCACAGTTCTGGAGATGGGGCTTCCAGGGCTGGAGGAGATTGCCTGAGAAGTGGAGAAAAAGGTGTGGTGCTGTGCAGCTGTTACCAGAGGATGCAAAAGGGAATATGCTTGTAAAAACAGGGAAGCATGGGGCATTATGAAAATTTGATTTCTGTGAAATGCAGTTTCAGTTAATTTGTAGGCAAGAAAATCTGTCTGTACTCTCAGTAATCAAGCTGTTCTTGTAGAATTATTGTATTTTAAAGGTATATTTGAACTATTCAGTAATGATACTTAAATAACCTTGTGAATCTGTTGTGTCCCCATGAAGCCTGTTCTAGAAACCGTGTTCTTATGTTATTAGATGGAAAAAGTAGGGTGTAGGAGGAAGGTTAGGTTCTGTGGCTCTCCTGTGAACAGCACTCCAAGCCCTGTCCAATGCTAATAACAGATTGTGTGTAGTGCTAGCACTGCTGGTTAAGTTTTCTTGCAATCAAAACTCAAAGCACTGGTTTGCTTCTTGCAGGGAAAGAGATGGTGGATTACATTTGCCAGTACCTGAGCAATGTGAGAGAGAGACGAGTGACTCCCGACGTACAGCCAGGTTACATGAGAGCCCAGTTGCCAGATTCTGCCCCGATGGACCCAGACAGCTGGGACGATATCTTTGGAGATATAGAGAAGATTATTATGCCTGGGGTAAGAAATGAAGTATAATCATGACAGGAAAAAGCCATTCCTACCTGTGGCGAACACCAAATCCTGGGAGTGCACGGGTTCTGTGGAACATCTATATAGATAAGTAAAGCAAATGTAGAGTAAGTCTTGTAAGCGTTGTGTCCTTAGAAGGATTCTGGAGATTACTGTTGTGCTCCTAACTACAACTTCAGGAGATAGACTGAATGCATTTTTGAAGAATTTTATATATTAACTCATGTTTGCATGGAGGGAAAGGGTGATTTCCTGACACTGGTGAGTTTAGCTTCACAAGGCCTCCACCTGCTGCTGATGGGCATCATCTCAGTTCCAGAGATGTGGGAACTCGGGCACAGCAACGTGAAACATCTCTTGCCCAAGGTCACGTACACATAAGACTTGGCTCCTGCTGTTTGGATGTAAAGGTCTCCTTTTTCTTGTGCGTAAATAATGCAGATCCCGCTAAGGGAGTTCGTTACCTAATTAGAAGTTTCATGTAAGAAGCTGTTTCAAAGTCTATTTTAAAATTTTCTTTAGATGTTTGCAGGAAGTTGTCTGATGTAGGAGAGGTGTTTGCGTTAGACGTGCTTACACCGGGGTCCCCCAGACCAGCTTCTTCAGGTGTAAGGTGTATAGAGGGGGCTATGTAAGTGTCAGTTGCTGTGTGTAGCTAAAGGCAAGCTGTTGTTTGACCTTAAAATGAGCAAGAACAACTTTATTGTAAGGATTTCCCTTATAAAGATAAATATTTTGATAAATATTTCTGATTATTGTGCAGTGCTCGGAAGACCATTCTTTCCTGTTCAGCATCTTTGTCTGCCTGTTTAATTCAGATAAATGCTTTTGCTATAATTTGGGATTTATCTACTAACGACACAGCGTTATCATTTGCCAGTGCTTCTCTCCTGGTGATATTATCTCTGTAGCTTTCTGCTAGCAGATCTATAATTGTACATGTTAATGTTGCTGTGGTCTTTTTCCATCACTTTAAACAGATGCTAACCACTATATCTTGTGCAGAATTTTGTGACATTTCCAGACTTAACTTCTAGATAACTTTATTCTAGGTCGTCCATTGGCAGAGTCCACACATGCATGCCTACTTTCCAGCTCTTACTTCCTGGCCTTCACTCCTGGGAGATATGTTGGCTGATGCAATTAACTGCTTGGGATTCACATGGGTAATTTATTTTTTTTCAGTTATTTTTGATATTCATCTCCCGTGTATATTATGCAGGAGCAGGTCATAGTCATTTTTTCTTGTTCTGTGAATCAATATAATTATTTACTTTAACCAATTGTATCTTGTTTGCCTAAATGAAAGCATTCACTTGAATAAATAATAAATAGAGAATGTAAGAGAAAACATTACCTGGTAGTAAGAGGTGAATGAAGGAAATATACCACTAGAAATGTCTGTTTTCAAATTCTTCACATACCCACTGTGAGCATTGTCCCCTGCCATCTAGTCTCAGGGCCAAGGCTGTTACACAAGCACTGTGGGCAAAAGAGAGCCACCATCTGTGACAGCAGGCTAAGTTGGGCTCCATTCCAGTTCTCCTGCTCCTTTGGGAGAACATACTTCCTATTTTTCCTGAAAATAATTGTTTGGTGGCCTGTCCCAGAAGAGCTAAGTATTTTGTATCCTCCTGCAGCAGCTAAAGAGCACTACTTTGTTATGACTCTGCATACCTCAGTAGTGTTCTGAAGCCAGTTTTTTCCCCAGTGGTGAAGTTGCCCAGATTTTTAGATGTATGTCTTTGTGTAAGAAAACAGCAGAAGCTCATAAATGTATAAGAAACTTATGATTATGGTCTCCATGTAGCTGTATCAGATTAGCTCATTGCATACACAGAAACATCCATTTCCATGCCCTTGATCTACTTTGACAGATCTCTGTTAAGTTTGCAATATTAAACCAATTCTTTCACAAGCAGTAAGTTGGGCACAGAACAGCTTTCATCTTTATCTTTTTGCCACTCTTCAAAAAGCCTCCCTTAACTCTCAGTTGGCAGCTGGATCAGTGCCTTTTCTCTAAGGGCATGTACTTGTGTGGTGAACTGCAGTTCCATGCTTTTGTCTCAAATGGCTCATTATGAGTTTTTTTTAATGACTCTAAAATTATTGATAGTTCAGAAGCTCAACACTGCAGATAATCTGGGGAGAGCATTTTAAGGAGGTTGAGAGTCTCTGCATTCGGTGTTCAAAGAGAGCAGCTGGTAGTGAGCAAGGTACCCAGAGCTCACCCTCAACTGCAACCTTACTGTAGAGGTCTGTACTGCAGAACTCACCAAGCAACCTGATATTTATTACAATAGCACCATGTTCTGCTAGGTATGGGCCATAGTGTTACAGTTAGCTGCTTACACATCCAGAGCTTGTCATCTGCCTTTGTTTCATCTAGGTGAGATTTCTCCCAAGGCAATTAAAAAGTGTTAATAGCTATTAAGTCAAATGTGATCTGTGGTTTACTCTCTAAGGGTTATACTCCTGTGTTCACAGGGTGAATTACAGTGTGATTCTCTCTTTTTTTTTTTTTTTATTTTTTCTAGGCCTCCAGTCCAGCCTGTACAGAACTGGAAATGAATGTGATGGATTGGTTGGCTAAAATGCTGGGCCTCCCAGATAAATTCCTGCACCACCATCCTGACAGTGTGGGTGGAGGAGTATTACAGGTAGGAGTGGCCTTATCAACAGGTTTTTTTTCACTCAAGTGAATTTCCATTTTGGTAGTAGTTTTCCTGGCCAACAAGATTAGCTCTGTGGGTCAGAATAGAGACAAAGCCCGATTTGAAATCAGTCTCCTGAATTATAGTATTAAATATAGAAGATTATAAAGTAGGAATTGTTATTGCTTTTAGTCCTAATTGTGTAATGGACAAGGACCAGGTACTTCATCCATACTGAGGATAAATGAGAGTCAGTTTTGATTCCTTCAGTCTCTTTCACATCACCAAATTATTCACTGAAATGATTCTTACACAGAGAAGGAATCATTGTCACTGGCCTCTTTGTTAGTTGTCCTTAGCCACACAAGAAATTAATTTTCCTTTTTTTTTTTTTTTTAATGTCTACTTTGTCAAGGCCTGAGCCTTTACCTCCTTTCATAAGGCCTAAGCAAGTGTCTCCTGGAATCATTGCTGAGGCTCTGTGTTGCTATAAGGAGCTTTGCTCAGGTTTGTAATTTTTAATGGGAGGTACTACATTTTTCCTGTAGAAGAACAAAAAGATGATGTGATTTATTTGCTTCCCCCAACTTGGTCCTGCATGTTAAAAATATACAGCAGTTAAAAGACTTTGTTTTGTGTTGCTGGCCCAGAGCTGCTCACCAGCTGGTGAATTTCCACTGCATCCCAGAAAGAGGCAGTAGGAATAAGGGAGTGGGCACCTGAGCCCCTCCGTGACTTGAGGAAATCCCTGACAAAATAGCAATAAAGGAGCAGTATGTTGCAGTAAATGAGCAATATCTTTGCAGAGCACAGTGAGCGAATCAACTTTGGTTGCACTGCTAGCTGCCAGGAAAAGCAAAATACTGGAGATGAAGCTTTCTGAGCCAGACACTGATGAGTCCTCACTCAATTCTCGCCTCATCGCTTACGCCTCTGATCAAGTAGGTTTTTATGCTTACAAAGAAAACAGATTCACTGCTGCTGTCTCACCCAGACCATACCATGTGAACACACATTTCTGTACCAAGACACAAACACAACCTTCAGTGCCTCACAGGCATGCATGAGTTCCTCTGATGTTGCTTTCTGCAGATGGGGAAATAAAATCAGTGTGAGAGGTTTTGTAGGGTGTCAGCAGTCCTCAATAGATGTTCCCTTGACTCATTTCAGCACTTCCTTCCTGTTTCTCACCAAGCCTTCCTCCAGTAACTAGGTTCTGATCTCATGTTGCTTCGGCTCTTGTTTCTTCACAGTCTTCTTCCACTCTGACAGGCACATGGGTGTTACCTCTGCTGCTCCTGGTTGTGGTCTCCACTCCAGGCCTCTGTGCTTGTTCTTGGAGGAAACATCTACACAGTGTTGTGGCTGCCTGCAAACCTGTTCTGTCCTTGGACTCCTGAACTGAGCAGTTGTATCCCCCTGTGAAAACTGCAACAGGAGAGACACTCATGCTGTTTCCCTTAGTGTAACTGAAAAGGCTTTTCTTGTGATGGGGTTTTGGTCTACCCAGAAGGAGGCACACTTCAGGGGGTTTTATCTTCTTATGGCAAGGAGGAGGAAATAAACTGAGTTTGCCCCATTTCTAGAGACTCCTTTAAGATCCGAGTTTTGATAAATAGGGCTCTGAACACCAGGTGAGGATGCCTATTACTGTATTTTAGCAATAAATACCCAAATAAATGGAGCATATGCATTCCTTGGAGTTATGGTGTATTATTCTTTTAGTTACAAAGAAACAACTTTCAGACTTTTATTACTGTGGATTATAATAAGGACCTTATCTCTGCTTTTCTTGCAACCACTGTATTTTATAAGGCCATAACTTATCACAGCTATTAAGCCTCAGAGCTTACTTTCTTATTCTTTCTTTTTTTAAAGGCCCACTCTTCTGTAGAAAAGGCTGGCTTGATTTCTCTTGTGAAGATGAAGTTTCTGCCAGTGGATGAGAACTTTTCCCTCAGAGGTGAAACTTTGAAGAAAGCCATTGCAGAAGACAGAAAGAAGGGCCTGGTGCCAGTCTTTGTACGTTCAACTTTCTGTTTGGGGGTACTGACATAGTATTGTATTCTTAATGTCAGCAGAAAATTACATCTGAAACATTTCTTATTGTATGAAAATATATTAGCTAAAGGTTAAAAAGTATACAAGAATTCCTATTTCATTGAAGGAATTTTTTTTAACATCATTTTGACTGTCTGTGATAGCCTTTCCACTTCTAAAGTGCTGCATCCATTTATTGTAAAAAACGTGATCTTAACAGGTTTGTTTTCTTCTAGGTTTGTGCAACTTTGGGTACAACTGGTGTCTGTGCTTTTGACAATCTCTCAGAACTAGGTCCAATTTGTAAGTGTGTTTTTTTCCTGATTTTAAACCATGATAACACAGAAAAGATAGTATGAGAATTTTTCATGCCAAAACCAAGGAGAGTAGAAACACTAATCACCTGAGCTTTTCAGATGTGTCTCAAAGATTAGTGATGTTTCACTTTGTAATGGTTTCTGTACGATTTAAATAAGGATGCTAAAATACATTCTACTCAAGATGGATGAAATTTGCCAGTTGGTAAATCTTTAATGTGGTTATTGGGAATACAGGCTGTACAGTACAGAGTGTGGTATTGTTGTAGGATGGCTAACCTAAATATTTAACCTAGAAAAGAAGTTTTGAAGGTGGTGTTTGGTAAGACATTCTTTGTAGCCACTGGTTCCATAGGTAAATTTGACATGGTTGCAGATTCTATTCCAGAATAAATTCTGACTGGTAGCTGCTGAAGGCCTGTGACACTTACCTTTATGGGTCAGAGTGTGGCTTCTATGTCTGGATCCTTTTTGCTTGCCACCATGTCTTTATTCTGGCTTTGTGAAACTGAGTTGTACTGGGGAATTTCACTCAGTAAAAAGGCGAGTGAGAGAAATGGAACATTAAAAAGCCTCCTCATATGAAATATGGAATAGTCAGTTTTGTTATAGGCTGCATCTGGTTTCCACATTATTCTGTGTTTTGGAGTTCTGGATCCACAGCTATAAAGTAGTTGTCAATTGTTGGTCTTGCTTGCTATTTTGTTGTCAGCCTGTCCACCTTCTTGAAAAACACACATCTAGTTTTCAGAGAGGAGAATTTAAGCATCTGCTTTGATTCCTTATGTCCCTTACATAAGAACAACTTCAATTCCAACAGGTGATGCTGAGGGACTCTGGCTTCATATTGATGCTGCATATGCAGGAACAGCATTTGTATGTCCTGAATTCCGATTGTTCTTGGATGGAGTTGAATATGCAGATTCCTTTACTTTTAACCCTTCTAAATGGATGATGGTTCATTTTGACTGCACTGGATTTTGGTGAGTAAAGACAAACACAAGACAAAAAGGATAACGTGCAAATTGTGAAGTGTTTCTCTGCACATTTTTTTGCTAAATATAATTCATTCTACAATTGATAGGGTTAAGGATAAATACAAGTTACATCAAACCTTCAGTGTTAACCCTGTCTACCTCAGACATCCCAATTCAGGAGCTGCTGTTGATTTCATGGTAAGTTGTTATTTGAGTTGGTATTTTTAAACTGCCTATAAAATGGTCAGGCAGACTGAAATTCCTCACAGTCTGGAGTGTGCTTACCTTACAGCTGGTCTTATTACATAAAAGCATGACACCAATTATACTGAGATCCTAATGCAGATTAAATAATCAAATTTTGAAATGAACCTCGGTTATGAAAGTTAATTATAAAATTGCTTTCAGAAATAGAGATTGAAGTACTTAAGGGTTTTTTTTACACACACGGGGATCCAGCCTTGCCTTTTTAGTTAGGTAATTTCTGTGCACTGTGGTGCTGAAGTAATTCCTTTGATGGCATTTTGGTTGGTGTTCTTGTGTGTCTGATACGTAATAGAAAGGAGTAAGCAATAGAAACACCATGCTCTGAAACAGCAGTAGAATGAGTTACATTTTCTGTCAGACTAAAGTATTCCTACGAGCTAAGAGGCATTTCACTTCAGATCCATTTTACAGCAGATATCAGTACAGTAAAACAAAAGAATATTCACTGCCAATTGTTTCTGCTATGATCTCACCCTAGCCCTGAAAAGATAATTGTTTTGAAATCAGTAGTGCTTTTCACTAGTGTGAGTGTAGGGAGGGGAGGGAAAAATGTATCAAGGAGTCCCTCTTGTGGTTAAATAAGACCCTGCACGTAATTGTGTAGCTCCTTGCAAGCATTCCTTTACAGGTTTTGTCACACTTTTCCATGCACTAGGTGTTACTACTTCTGGAAGTAACTGTATCAACTCTCTCTGTTCATAGTTGATTTTCAAGGCAGCACTTACATACGCAGTTATAGGGACTGAAGTGAGCACTCGGTCCTCAAGTGTAAATAGACACATCTTAAATTGATAATTCTCTTTAAATGCAAAAAGGTAGTATTAGCTGGTAATTAACTAAAAATTCTAAGCGTATCTGGGCCACAGATTAAGCAGAATAGCCAAAATATTTGATTTGCAAATAAATGAAAAATATGCAGACATAGCATTCCTCTGATTCCTATTTCCTAGGCTTAGCAGATTTTCAGAAACATGAAGTTATTCTGCCAGGAGAGATTTCTGACCTCAGCCTGAATAAACAGGGGTAGCAGCATAAGGAGATGCTCCTTCCTGGGTTTTTTTTTTTTGCACTCATGGATACACTGTTGTGTTTTCACAGCACTGGCAAATTCCTCTGAGTCGTCGATTTCGTTCTTTGAAGCTGTGGTTTGTGATTCGTTCCTTTGGGGTGAAAAAGCTTCAAGCTCATGTCCGACATGTATGTGAATTAACAATGCAAGCATAAATGTGTTATGGTCATTTACTGGTAGCTGACTTTAATAAGTACAGTGATTCAAGTATGAGTAACAGCAGTCCTCTCACACAAAACTTGCATGTGCACACTGGTAATAGTAATATTATT
>WTSP01005855.1:0-161399 GCA_025331215.1 Actenoides lindsayi | reverse complement strand
AGTACTTGTATACACGTAGAAAACCCAGTCCAAGGAGTCTGAAACCTAAGTACTGGATAAAAGAAATAAGTAGAGATGGCAAAGTTGAAGGAAACAATACAACTGCTGTTCAGTAAGAAAAGAAGACTATGCTTACTAGCTATTTACATGTTCTCTCATATTTTGAGTTCTGATCATACACACAGATGAGATCTACAGCATTCCAATGTAATGGTAGTGACTTCCAAGCAAGGTAGACTTGTCCTGGGCCAACACCTTATGATTTGCAAGAGGTGACAGAGGGGAGTATAGACCTCAAAAGCAGTGTCACTGAGACACTCTCATGCAGAGCTGAGAATTGGAGTTTGAAGAGGATTTCTGTGGAGGAAAGGCATGAATTCAGAGAGACAGAGAATGTTCAAAAAATCCTGAATGCATTGCAGACTCATTTTTTTCTAAATGCTTGTTGTTTTAAGACACTGTATATCATCAATGAATTCTACTCCTCATCCCCCCCCCACCCCCAAACTATCAGAAGAATCTCTCTGCAGGTTACTGTGGAAACAGAAGCAGATTAAAGAATAATAGTTCCCAAACAGTGGCTCTCAAAGTATGGGAATGAATCCTCTTTAGCAGCATAAATGAAAGGATCCTGTGGCAGACATCCCTGAAAGGCTCATTTTGCCTTTGTCTCTCCCTTCCCTCCTCTCTCTCCTGTCATTCGCTTTTCTTTGGCAGTCATGTGAATACTGCAACATTTACTTCGAGCTAGATAGAAAAAAAAGGATGACAGTTTATGAACTTAGAGTCTGGTCTAAATTTTTAGCTTCTATTTCCATCTCAGATAAAACTTTTCCTCCAGTTTATTTTCTTTTGTTTTTCTATGCTACTTTTAGTTCTTGTTTGGCTCCAATAAAGCCTTGTAAAAGAAGAAAAAGTGATAGTTTTATATAGAACTTCTAAGAAGTCCTTTCCTTTGTGTTAAGAGATCTGGAATAAGCAACCAAAGTACAATGCTTTGTCTCAGTCCCACTGAAGCGCTGTGTTTTTCCTTATTTACTTATGTATACAAAAGAGAAAGGTGAAAGCGAGTGGGGAAGTGAGGAGGAACACCCTGTTGGGAAACAGCTGTGTTTTGTTTAGGAGAATCTTTAAGTATTACTCAGGATTAATTAAAAGCAACAACATGCAATCTGCATGCAAGCGATCAGTGTGACTTAGTGCTCGGACAAGTGGAGATTCCCCTTTAAGACTACAGATGAACCCTTGGGAAAGTCTTATCTACTATGTAAAACACCAGGTTGCAGATGACCCCAGAAGGAATTTTATAGTGTTGATATTGACGTATCTGTAATGAGACAATCACCAACCTTTTGGTCTGTTCTGCTCTTACAGCTGAAGAAGTATTCCCTCTATGCCAAATTAAGTATTGGTAAGATTTTGTCAGCTTCTCTGCATCAAACCCACAAATACACAGCACTGCACGTGAAAGTTCTCACCTTCATGCTTTCTTCCCACCACAGCAACACAAAAGGGGCAGTGCCAGCAGAGCACTGAAGGTGAAGGGGTGAGAAGCCCCACAGGATGTGCAGAAAGGAGTGCGAATGAATGTCACAGCGTGCAAAGGGCAGAGCAGTCTGCCTTACCATGGCTGGGAGATGCTGGTAGAAGGTGAAAAACACAGTGGGAGCGTTTCCCAGCCAGCAGTAAATATGCCTATGATCAAGTGCATAGGAACATGCAGATGATGTCGATAAGCTCCTGAGATGAATCAGCTATGCCACGACAGGATGTGCCCTGTGAAGTTGGGGCATGATATTAGAGATCCTGTTTTGATCTAGAGGGAGAAGGAGCATCTTGGAAGATATCAGGATTGTAAGAGAGTCAGAGGAGGGAGGGAGGGAGGGAAAGTGTACTGTAAAATCACATAATAGGCTTAGCATTAATTAATATTTTTAGAAAAAAAACCCAAATATTATTAGGTGAACACTGCAAGGCAATGAACAGCAAGCCATTCTCAGCCGTCATTTTTAAGACTCAGATCAAACCAGGTCATTCTGATAATCTGGCTTTCTCTGCCAGCTCAGACATTTGCCTTTTTCCATTTAGTATTCTCTTAAACCTGCTGTTAGAAAGGAAGGACACGTATGTTTCGCCTTTCAGCTAGATTCAGAACTCCTCAAACAAGAAGGTAGAGTTTTCCCTACAGAGCCACTTTTTCAGAAGGGCAACACTTTGAAGGATAAAGAGGTTTTCTCTCTACTGGGGACGTAAGAGCCCGGCGGGTAGAAGCTGCAGTGTGTATGTGATCAATCAAAGCATCCCCATTCCAGCCCCCAAACCAATGCTACTTTAACCTCCTCCTGGTTGACTTTCTGTCTTGAATGCTGCTTTGTTCCAGTATCATCAAAATGAGAATATGGCCTTGGGGACATGTAATGCTCTGATAGAGGTGATTATGGTTATTGCCAGTTTTCCAATCTACACCAAAGGCCAAGAATTTCTGATAATCCGGTTTAAAAATAACTGTCTGGGAGCACATTTTATATCATGAGGCAATTGCAGTAAGTGAAGATGTGCTGCTAGTGGGTTACCTGGTACGATTATAGAAGAGTTCTGAGAAATCAATCACATCTAAACCTATTTGATACTCTTGTCATAGTTTGTGCCTAAGATAATAAACCGAGTAAACTCAATTCAGAATTGGCTTCAAAATTATATAGCAAATCAATCGATAGTTTGATTGCAGTCCTCTTTTCCACACCAATGTTGCATTGACATCTCCAGGTTATAATCAAGTGCGTATAGCTCTGAGTACACAAAGAACATCACTTTTGGCAACCACAATAGCATCGTGGCTGGCATATTAGAGCACAGGATCAGCTCAGGTTCGGGATCGATACAGCAGCATTAGTAAGTTAATACAGACAACAAACTGCTATGATGTCCAAATACAAAGCAGCCTCATTTTAAGGTAACTCACACTTTTCAAAAGATAAAAATAATAACAGAATACAGAAAATGATAGTGAAATATTAAGCTGCAGTGTTGCTCCTCTGTGCAGCTCACTCTCAATGTGTATACGTAGTCTCACAGGTCACGTTCTCCCACCTGCCTAGTCTCACATTTCTTACCATTTCACCATCCTATTGACATGGTGTTTATTCCCTTTCTTGTCCACTTGTCACTATCTTGCCATATGGTCAGCTGTGGAGTCAGAGACTACAGCACTGGAAATCTAGACCCAAGCAGCATTGAGCAAACAGTCACGGGTGGAAAGAAAACTTTTTTTTTTTAATATTCCATGTTAACAAAAAAAGTTTTATTTAGGGTCAGTCCAAGCAGAATTTATTTTTCCCTCAGTCTGGCAGATAAACCAAAAAAAAAAAAAATCAATTATTCACCAAGCCCTAAGAGCCTTGCTGTAGCCCCCAGGGACCAGTGCTCCACTAAAGATTTTTTTTTTTGAGTTATTTTGGTTTAATAGTAAAAAGGCTGCATCTGAGTTGAGCCAAGAGCCTTTTGTAAGGTTTGTGTGTCAGCATTACACTGCCTTTATTTTCTCTTCTCTAAAGTCAGATTGTTTGAAGCTTAATACTGTGATCATTTATTTACACATAGCCCAGAAGGAGGCAGTTCTGGTTCTTTAATATGCAATGCAGATTTCTGCAAGTGATTGTGGGTTGCATTTCCCACATTAGACATATGCTGAAACTTTATTGTGCAGAAAAGGATGTTGTTTTCACCATGACATTATAATTTTGTAATGAACTAATTTTCATCTTAATCTACTCATGGATGATCTATTGGTAGTGAATATAGCTGCCAGGCCCTTCTGGGCTTTGCTGGAGCTATCACAAGAGCACTTTACAAGTACTGAGACTTGTTTTCATGCAAACCATGCTAGCAGAAGAATGAATACTGGAAGAGGAATAATTCACATGTTACTTCCCAAGGGAAAAAAAGGTCTTTTTAAGAAACAGAATAATTTGAAGATAAAGGAACTCTAACGAAACATTCGTAAAAGGTATGTGAACGGTATTTCATCCATACTGAAACCAAGGGAGCTGTCTCCATTAATTTTATATGCAGAACTGAACACCAAAGTTACTACTTAGTTTGGAGGAGAGACACAGAACACAATATGCTGCTGCCCCTGACGAATACCAGCATTGTACAAACTAGTGAACACAGTTAAGTTTAGCTGCAGAAGATATCCCATCAACAGCACACATGAACTCTCCCTAAGGACACAATTATCTATATTTGATGTTTACATTGTATAAGAGAAAAAAAAGTCAGTTAAAAGTTCAGTGGTTCTTTAGTCACTAAATAACTGACTACTGTGGAGTTGTGTGCTTCCTCTGAATTGTGTGGTTGATGAGTTTGATGTTTTGGGTTTTTTCTCTAGCTTTGGTCAGGGTCACAGTTCAAGAGCAAGAGCAGAGGGATGGGCTACCAGGCAAGAAAGAAAAAGTTGAGTTCGGAACATTACTTCTTTGCCTGCAGACTGTTCTGGGCAAGAGAGCAAGACTAGGGTGAGGCATGGATTAAGTATCTCTGAGGATGCACCCCCATCTCTTCCCCTCCAATTTGCCACGATAACAAAAAGAATCTCCATCAAGGTGAGAATTCAAACTATGTTACTTTGACAGGTCTGAGATAACTTTTTTTTTCCCCCCTTTCTTCTTCATTCTCTCCATATGCAAGTTCAGTAGGTTCTTTTTCAAAATATTGCCTCTTGGATTTCTCCTTTCATGTCCATAGGCATGTTTGGAGAAGCCGGTGTATTTTAAGAGAGATTTCAGTCAGGAATATCTGCAGCAAGGGCTCTATGAAGGTAGCTGTAATAATTAAAATTGTAAAGATAGTAAAGCAGGTCTACTCCAGTCTCATACATTAAAATCTGGTAGTCAATCAGTTACCCAGTCTGATTCTGCTTCCTAGTATTATATATATATCAACTCCAGGAAACAAATTTAGCCAGTAAATTAAGAATCTATCTTGAGAGTAGCTGAAAAAATGGCTTTAAATTTTTGTACTGTATGTAGGTTAGTGATATAATGCAGGTTTTATTGCTGTATCATTGGCAAGATGGGCTAATTTATCTTGAATCTTTTACCCAGTGTACTTGTCTTGTGGTATTTCCAAATGCAAAAATTGTCATAGCTGATGCTTGCTAAATGCAAATTACATGCAAGCTGTTAAAACAGAGCCTTAAGGCACTCATCAGGGTGTTGAGGGTTGTACATGTTTCGTTTGGTTTGAAAGAAGGGAGCAATTATGTATGGGATTGATTCAATTTATATACTACATTTAATACAGCATAACTGACATTTTATCAGCTATTTCAAGAGTGCATCTCACTAGTGAAAACAATGTGAATTCCAATCCCAAATCTTATCTGCTTTCTTTGGAGTGCTGAGTAAATCCTCTGAAGAAGATTGTAAACTCCCTTCTTTCCTGGTGGGTTCAGCAGCCTCTTGCAAACTGGCACTCACAATTTGTCTGAATAGCCTCCTACCATCGAGGTCACAGAGAGACTGGAATATTATACATTAAAATAAAAAGCTTTGTTGTTTGCAGGAAGGAGGTGGAATTAATTAGCTACTACAGGAGTGCTGTGAAAGAGAACACTTCGCAATTCTTGGTTATCTCCATCTTGAGTCTATCAGCACAGTGGACATGGACACATAATCCTGTAGAAGCATGCACACATATTTACTTTACATAATTATGTTATTTCTTGATAAAATTATAGCCATCATAAACCATGAGAATTATGGTTTAACTCAGGAATAAGTCAATTCCTTGCTAGGCATAACTAACTAATGTGTTTCCTAGAACAGCAATGCTGGATGCACTCAATACACACAGTGAGGATCAAGGTCACAAACCAGAAATCAGGTATTGGGACTGGATTTTTACATCTGTGAGCATTTTTAGAAAATGTTATGATTCTGAGCTGGAGATACAGGCTAGTTCAGATCCATCCAGAGGTAATGAACAGCCATCTCTTGAGTAATCTTTTGCTATTTCTGGTACAATCTTCTTATTCAATTTCTGTTTAACCTTTTAAATTTTAATTGCATTAAAAATACTGTTTTCCTCACTTTATCACCCAAGCCATGTCATCCCTTCCATCCCTCTTCTACTCATGCCAAACAACTATTTTGACATATATCTGTTGAGGCTCTGGTTCATTATGCAGATATCATACATATCCATTATGTATTATAAAAACTTTTTTTTTTCTGAAATGTCAACCCAAAAGTTAGTATGCTCAGCTCTTCTGTGGAAATTTGCAAACTAATGGGCATTTCACTCCAGAAATAAAGGACTCTAATTGACTCTTTTAATGTAGTTAGGAGGATGTGGAAGGTGGATGAAGGAAAGTGCTACGTCATTTACCAACAAAGAGTAACGTGGAAAGAACGTAGGGAGAAGTGCACAATAAGGTTTCGTTTTGTCAGAGAAGATACTTGGCTTCCAGAAGGTCTGAACTAAACCAATTTGGGTATGTGACATTTTCAGAAGAAAAATTGAATGTTCACCTACTGCCCAAGGGTGGTGAAATATAGTTTCCACAACACATATAAACAGTACAGCAAGCTGGATGTCTTTTTGTCAGACTTTTCTTTTATCTAAAAATGTTTCTGCTTTCTTCTAAATTATGTTAAATTGTATTTAAGTGCCTTCTTATGCTAATAGATTTCAAGAACAGCACCCTTCTAATTTCCCGCTCCGATAAGTCTTTGTCATGGGATCTCCTGCCTATGAAATGAATCCTGTTGTATGCTGCTACCAGAGGCCTTGATGTACCATAGCAACCACCATTAATGTGGAAAATTCAAACAGAAAAAAGACACTTGACAAGCACTGAAGTGCTATTCTAGAAGACCTCATAGGAAGTTCCTCAATTGTTTAAGGCTTTCTTTTAAAAACAATTGAAGCTTCTACATTCATAGAAAACATGTCTAAATTTTAAGCCAAACACCACTCTATATAGCAAGAACCTAAACACCAGGAGCTTCACCTCAGTGCAGAATAGGGATGTGAGTGAAAGAGGCTTCCTATAGTTGGAGAGCAGGCTGCACGTTGGATGACATATGTGCATGAGACAAATATGTCAGCGATCAAATTAATTTTGGGGAATAGACTGCATTACCCTGTTAAAATTTTCTCTGTCCTTTCACTGTTCTGAAAACTATGCCCAATCTCAATGGAGTACAAACAATTTTTTTTTCCCATGTTTTTCCCTTATTTTTCCCATATCTTTCTGTGTCATTCTGAAATAAATTTGAGCACAGGTGTGCTGACATACAGACAAAGAAGGAATTTTTCAGTGTTACTTCTCATCTATGAGGCTAAAAGAATTGTCTTTAAAATTAAAATGTGATTTCTTGTACACATATTTCTTAAAAAATAACCCTGCAACTAGTTGAACCCTAGGCACTGAAATGACTTATCTCAAGTAGTGGCAAGACACTGGCAGAGGCAGAAATGGGAATCTTGTCTCCTGCAGTATAAAATTCTAACCATTAAACCTAATGCCTGACCATTTGTTTTTCTGATTCATTTTATAGATGTCATATTCCTGATAATTTTGCAGCTATTCAGAATCCCTCCAGCCATAAGAATGGTAGAAATGAAGGGAATCTGTGGCTGATGCTGTCAACTAAGACAGTAAATGCAGAGAGAAACACAGTCTTTTTCCAAAAATCTTGCAGGCATGTCCCACGTCATAAACGTTTCCATGACTGATTCGCAGCAGTCCAGCAGGAACCAGACAGACCACAGACCACTGCTGCAAAATCCAAGCAAATGTAATGAGGGACCCTCTGCACCAGTGCACCATCTGTTCCTTCCATGCAAGGATATAAAATTGTTTTGTTATTTACATTAAAAAAAATCCAGCAAAGATCCAAATGATGGTGATTTGTGTTTACTGCGGTCTGATGTATCATCAGGGGGATTTTTAGCACAACTAGAATGCAGATGCTCAAAATGTACTTTAGAAAAAGAAAGCCCTGCATGGGTCAAGAACATACTGCACAGAGTAGAAACAGTCATTAAATATATTTGGCTGTTTCTTCATTACAACATGCTGCTTAAACAAGCTTTTGTGGGCTTCGTTCCTCTGTAATTTAGGGGGGCTTCTTTCCCAATCGTACAGATGCCTTTCAGTTGATCTATCACGGGTCAATACTGTCAAGTGGCCAAAAGTGTAATATGGGCATACTGGGACTCCAGCACTCCTTGGAGTATTTAATCTAGCTTTTATTCCCTTTAAATTCGTACGACCCTACATCCTGAAAATGCCCTGAATACTAATGAAGAGAGCTGCAGCCCTATTTCCTGGCTTAAGAATTCTGCATTGAAGAGCAGAATGAGTTTGTCCCTCATCCCACAGCAAAGTTTAATTTCTCATGCTACTGTCATTCTGATGAAGCAAAACAAATGTAGAATTTTGCTGTTTAAATCCGAAGTCTCGGGGAAGTCGCAGCAAATTGAAAGTGAACACAATTTGTTCGTTAACACCTAATGCTTTGAAATAATTTATCACAGAAACATTTCCTGGAAAACAAAAGCCACTTATGTGCAGGCAACTTATAAAATGTTACTTGTTTATCTAATAAACTACCCTGGGGCCAACAAGTACATTAGCATTGCACAAACTTTCTGACTTATTCATCATCACTATTTATTATTAAAACTTTATCTGTTTCAACTTAGTGAATAGCTGCCTTGGGATACACTGCTCAGAGCAGAAGCAACAAAATAAAGTTTACACAATTTGCATAATACTGTACAACGGATATTAGCTTAGAACAATATGAATCCCCTGGATCATTTGCACAGCCCCTTTGGTGTTTAATGTTGGTAAATATTTAAATAACAGCAAGCCTATATAATTATGAAGATTCCTCTTCCTAATCCACACAGATTGTGCAAAATGTTGTAAATCACATCTCTTACATGGTCTTAGCTAGACTAAGAACAGGGAGATGATTTAGATACGCTCGCGGCCCTTTCGGGGAGTTTTATGACCCATCCTGCAACAACACTTTGGTTTACAAGGAGATCATACACCCAACTGAGCACTGCCCAGCTGAATGACTACAGCACGCTTTAAAAGCTGAGGATCATTTTCTTCGTTGCTCTGTTGTGGTTTTTTCATTACTACAAATCAGATGTAAATCAATGCTATTTGGGTACACAAGAGTTTTACCCTCGTTCTGTATTAACTTTGTACTGATCTACAAAGAGCTGGATAAGATGGAATAGGATGAGGGTTTTTTTCACAGCATTGGGATTGTGCTTGGAAGGGGATCTCTCCATGCAGTGTAGACTAAATTGTTTAGTGCTTGGAAAATACTGTTACCTTGTAGATACACATTTAAGAGCCTAATTCTCAAAACTGCAGAACACCTTGGGATTTGTGATGTTCTGAGGAACAGCAGAACTCTTGTAAAACTTAAGAGCCTTCCTGAGACTCTGCTTATAAAATTCATATCCTTCGTACATCACTTGTTTGCACATTCATTTTTATTTTATCTTTTTTAACATTTACATATTTGTCACCCTTTCTGCTTAAAGACACATACTGGGATTTAAAGAGATACTCTCTTCTGTTGTTGTCTTAAATAGACTACAGTGAATAGCTGTGGAGTAAATAGAATATTTCGCCCTTGAAGAGTGATTATGTTTCTTTCACTCACGAGAAAGGCCTTCATAATTCATTCATACCTAAGGGTCTTGTGAGTTATGGGTCCTTCACACTTTTGAAAGAAACAGAACACTCACCCTTCATGGACGACATCTCCTATATGTATTTAAAATGTAAAATTAAAGTGTAGAGGTTTTGAAGGCATATTCACATGTAAAACATAAATGCAAGCATGGAATGTTTCCCTTTTGTAGTTGGAGGGTCTGTGAGACCTTAAGACAACATCACAACCTGAAATATTATAGTGAAAATCAACATAGGATGTGGTGTAAGCAAGACAAGAAGAAATAAGAATTCAAGTTTTGCATTCATCTATGTCAGCAGGATGCACTGTTACAGCTTTCTTTGCAATTACTTAGATGTATTTCTTTTGTACTTCCAAATTATTAAAAGAATTTTAGAACTTATACCTAATAGTATCTGCTCATGTCAGCAAAACTTCCTGACACTGAAGTATTTTAAGTACTGATAAAAGCTAGAAATGCATATGCAGCAGAGAGTGAGGGGACATAACAGAGTAATAAGTGAGGGGACATAACAGAGTAATAAGTGCTACATAGACCTTGCAAATACTACACTGAACATACCACACTGGTACCTCATTTTATTGAGATCTGAACACAGTTCACCACATTTCCTCTGTGTTCTACTTAACACTTACAATTAACTTGTAGTTAACTATCACATGACACTATTTAGATGCTTAAGTTGGTACACTGTCCTTCAAACTAATTCCTGAAAGCCCTCACAGAAAAGAAGATAATGAAAATACACGTTTGGAAAAGATTAGCCCACGGATGCTATACAGACATGACACCATCACCACCTGCTTTTCCTGAGGGGTCAAGATTATATAGATGTCAAAGTATTCAAAAGTCATTGTGCATTGACCCAGCCATTGCAACTGTTCCAGGAAGAAGACACACCATCCTGTCTGTCAAATACTTGTGAAGATCCGTACAGCCAGTGCTGGCAGGGAGCTCATTCTGCCAGGGTCCAAGTCTGCACTTTCACGCAGACTGTCATACAGGCAAACCTGCCACTTCAGTGGGGCTCCAGGCAAGGAGAAGGAGGGGACTGTGCACAGCTCGCTGCTTGATCCCTCTGCATAGCCACAGACCCTGCTATTTCATTAGCTCCTAACCTGCCATCTCATGTGACTTCACTACCTTGAACAGCCCCACTGATGGTAACTGACAGAAGAAAAGAAAATTCACATGGCAATTAAGAGTGCAGGTATTTGGAGAGCTGTCCAAATAACAGGTTACTGTCAATAATACATAGAAATGTTTTCTTCAGGTACAACCTGACTGCTCACTCCCTTCTATGCATCACTAATCCTTGTGAAGCATAAGAAAATAAGGTATGTAACCGAGTGACAAATGAGCACTTGGACAGTTTGGAGTAAAAGATGAAGAAAAATAAGAGGACAGATGTTGTGCAGAAACATTTTAAATAAATGAACAAAGTGTCACAGGAGAAACAGACCTGTCAGCTTGGAAAGATACTAGATTATAGAGAGAGATCAACCACCAGACTACCACAGACACGCATCGGTCAGCATCACATGGCTGGAAGCATACAGAAAGTCAGAAAAGTATGGTGAAGTCTGGAAGGAATTCCAGTTCAGAAATAAAACAATTAGAAGCAACAATTAACTTATCCATTTTGTGGAGAAGTCTTGTCAGCACATAGCCCAGGTAACATTAAAATGGTAGTTAGCAGTGATTCTAATATATTAAGGCAGCATAGAATAATTCTGTTTTATTGAGCTCATTACTGCACTTCTGTGTTCCCAACACTTTAATCTGTTACTGGTGGAAAATATTAATATAATCCTTGAGGCAGAGGAAATCAGCATTGTCCTTTTCTAATTCCCCTAAGTCCTCCAAATTCTCTATGTCCACAATAAACTATGGGACCTGAATTAAAGTTTGGCTAAAGGCATAAGACACAATGTGTCTGGGCAGTCTCCAGCTGCAACACGCACTTGTGTTCCTAAAGTGTGCAAAGCACAAAGCAGGATTCTGTAAAATAAAATACTAAATTAAAGAAAGGGCACAAGGGAGGGAAGGAAAGATGAAAACGCTGATTGGATTCTGTTAATGTGATGAAGAGAGGAAAGTGGGCAGCATCAGATCTTTCCCCACCTCCTTAAGATCACGCAGTAGAAAAGAGATTAAATACTGTCTTTTTCTGCCTTTTCTTTCATTTATGGTGTTTTTAAACAAGAGTTGAGTCAAAGAGGGGCTTCTCTTGATGGTGAGATAGAACTAAACAGATGATGAGTGGTGTCACAGAGATCAATTAACTCTCTGATCCAGTAACTGTTTATTGCTATTGACCAGGAACAAATCGTATTACCTTTGTATCATATGGAAAAAAAAAAAAGGGGGGGGGTGGGGGGTGAAGAGAAGGGACTGTGACCCCAAGACTCAACATAAAACAGTAAATATGGACTGAAGTAGTCTATTTTGCTCCACTTGATGGGAGAAAATAAAAAATCCTTTCACTGAAGAGAATGATAATAAAAGGAAGGAAGAGAAATGGAAGCTTTTGAGGAGAAAACAATATGCTTCAGTTTTCTTAGGGCGGGAGAAAGTTAGATGAAGCAGAAACAAATCCTTCATTTCTTATTTCCAAGGAAAGAAAGGCTACAAGAATATTCCACACTCCTTGTAGAGTGCTCTGTTTAACTGGGGAACCACTATGATGGATCTTTTATTCTTAAAACCAAAAGTGTTTAAAATGAAGGCAGAGAGACTATGGCAGTATTCACTTCTAAATTTTACTAAATTTTGAAGAAAAGCTTAAAACACCATGTATAATATAGGACATTTGTTTAATTTTTTAATATATTTACTCCTCAAACAAATTAGCAGAGTTTTCTGTAAACATGAGAAGCAGCAAATGTTGCTTTGGCAAGATTTGAAAGGAAAATGGTAGTAATCCAGAAGCATCTTTTTGCATATACCAAGATGTCTCATAGATAGCTTATATTTTACTGTTCCTTAAGATCTTTTGCAGCATAAGAGAAACTATCAAACAGTTTGGTCCCACCTTTCAGCTCTTACTCCATTGTCTTGCTGTATTCTCTTTCTATACGGTTACTGAGACAACACTCCTTTCATCAATCTTTCTCTCATGACCTTTCTTGAAATATAAACACCAAGATGTACTGCAAGGATTATGTATTATTCTTGGATGTAGATTAGAGCAGGTAAAAAAGGAAGAATTCCAGAAGAAGAGTTCATTTGGTGCAATATTCTGTCTGCAAAGCTGCCAGGAGCAACTTCTTCAGATACAGAGGCAAGTAAGAAATTATCTTTCTCAAATACAATTCGCTGAAAGTTTGTTTCTTCCCAAATCCATTAAATGAGAGGTTAATTGTATCAATTACCTTCTTCGTGGGAAAAGTCTCCTAGATACAAATTCTTCTCTTTCTGGCCTATATATAGCATTTGTATTTTCAAGCAAGTGAAGCTTTTTAATGTGCAATGCAGGTGATACCGTAACCGTCCTGCATTCTTGTAGCTTCCCCAGCAAATGTGCTCTTTAGTACCATGGCAATTGAATTGCAAGAGAGTGGCTGCCTAGAATCAGGAATCTGCACCATTTCTAACTGAAGCATATGGCAGGGCATTTCAACAGTACACTTGAGGACATACAGAGATAATTAGCATCAGAATTTTTACAAATCTGTGTCAGAAGTTCTGCAATAATGTTCACGCTGTAGAAAACAGAAAATTTGAACCTAACAGAGAATTAGTGCAGATATTTCCATCCACTGATTGACAAAGAAATGTAGAGTTATGAGTTCTTTTCTCTGTAGTAAACTTTGTTTCATACATCAATTTCCAAATTATAATTCTTTGCAACCATATACTTCATAAAAATGACTATAACTTAATGCTGAATTTTTATTCAAAAATTGGATTTTTGATGACAGTTTATCAAATAGCAAGGAAAATAAAAAATATACTAGGAGAAATTTAACAGAAAGATTTTAAACAGAACTGATCAAATAGTTCAGTGTTGTAATCCAGTCATTTTACTTTCCTAATTAAACTAACAAAAATGGTGTGAAAAATCTAATAAAACCATTAAAGAACAGAGTTGGGATGGGAAGGTTGTATAATCATGTCAGTCCAACAATATTTGTGGTGGTTTTGCTGTATCTGTGAAAAATAAGCCTGGGCTTCCCTTTGCCTGTCACCCATGGCTGCATTCTGAAACACTTGGAAGGATTTGTTCGGGAAACTGCAGGGCTGTTCTTATTGATTGAAAACACCCAGGGAATGCAAAGGGCTCACAAAGACTAAGAGGTCTGGGAAGATAAGCTCAGATGAAACTTTGAACACTTTCATTAGACTTCAGAACAAGTGGGGGAAAAAAAAAAATAAAAATCACATGAGCCATTTTTTTGCAATCATCTTACTTTTCTGTAAGAGTCTAAGGGTGAATTCACGTGCATCCTCTGGCATCTTTTACTGAACTTTCTTGACACATCCTACAATGAAGGGGATGTTGAGTCTGTCCTAGAGATGGCACTGTTGCATTTCTGTGATTACTGGTACTTTGGTAATGGAACTGTCCTAACTGGGGTGAGAAAAGGAAATTAAACTATGCATTGACTGTCATGTTACAGTATTTTTAATGTTAATTTGCCCCTAAAGATCAGAATTCCCTCACTTTTTAACTGTCAAACTCAGATAACTCTGTTGGTCTACCTAAATTAAGGAAAAAAATAAAAGATTACATTTGACTGTGTGACAAATGATGGCATTTTGCTCTTTGAAAAATTAATTTCTTCAAATCATTACTTTAAGTTTAATTTTTATATGAAAGAACTAATTTAGCAAGATGAATTGAATACTAAGACTCAAGCTACATTCGTTCTACTGCTTTAGACACTACATTTTATTTTTATGCATGTGTGGGAGTGGACATGGAAGTGTTACATGCTGGGAGCAATATCATCTGAGCACACTGAAGACGAGACACTGAGGAACACCGGGAGCTTAAGCTTCCCACCTTGGTGGTGTCACTTAGTGGCTGACAGAACAAGATGTAAAGCAACGTAGAATCAAAACTTAAAACTTCAGCTCTTAAAACCCATAAATCCCAAACTTAACAGTTTCGATTCTTGTTCTGTGAGCTGCCCAGTTTTCCAAAGTGGGAAACTCACCTTTTGGAAGTAGGCAGCTACTAAGCCGATTACAAAACCAAGTCCTTGGTCTAACTGAAGTGATGTCAAGGCATTCCCAGAGTGCTCTTGCACCCAACTCACACTTGGAAGTCTTTCACAGGAAGGAAAAGGCTGATTGATAAACAAGGCAAAGGAAAACTGCCAGACTTAGAAAATAATAGATAATAGAAACGGTGGCAGAAGTCCCCAAACTAAGGCTGATTTCTCAGAAAGAGGAAGGATCAAAACCAGACCTCTGTCTCTTGGCTTGCATGAATAAAGGTGACACAGAAAACAACCAGAGCAGATCATGTGAAATCTTGCTTTTGCCTGCTTGTCTGGAAAGCAACATCTGACCTTGTGGCTTGTCTGTTAGATACCTTGCTAAAAGAGAGTTCTTTTGCCAAGTAGAAGAGAGGTATTGTGGGCATGAATTGATCAGCTCAACTGTCTCAACTCAGCCAAGCTGTCTGCACAGATACAGTTATTTCAACAACTTCCTTTAAATAAAATGTACCATTGTAGGTTTATATTTAAAAAGGAATTCAGTGATGAGGTGACCTTGTGCAGCCAAGTCAAGCATATAAATCAGTTAAGAGTATTGAAAGCCTTGGAGGACACACTTTTTCTTGCTCACATATGCTTACTTTTTCCCTAAATATGATTTAATGGGGCATTGACAGACTGATAGCAGCTCTTTGTTACAACTCAGTGTACAAAAAAATTAAATATCCAATTAACTGCTCTGCAGGACCAGATCCTCAGTTTCATACTATTTAAAAAGAAATAGTTCCTATGGAGCAAAGAGATTAATTCCAATTTTTATCAAATTAAAGTTATTATAAATTTGCTTATAAAATCACTATGCTCGTATTATACGTGGTTGGTTTCTATAATTATTAGCATATACCTAACACATTAAACATATACAGTATTTTAAAAGCAACAACTTTGCCAGCCAAGCAATAGAGTTCTTCTGCCCAAAGAACTTAGTAAAACAACTGTATAAAAAAGTACAAATTTTTATATGACAGTGGGCTACTGTCTTTGAAGTCATGAAGTCATGAATGTATCATGAAGTAGGCAGGTAGAGAAAAGCAATCTGCGTTTTTTGGCAGACAGAAGTAACAGGTGATTCTTCTGTGCCCCTTATCCTGTGTTCATGCTGGAAAGCAACTGCATTGCAGCATCAGATGTGGACTCCTATAGCCTCTGAAACAGATTGCTGGGCTCTAAACCATAACCCTAACATGTTATTAAGTATGGTTTGAATACCAAGGAGATTTGCTTCAATTGTAACAAAGGTTGGAATAATATGCTTACAAGATCTTTCTTGACAGTGTGTCCTCTCAGAAGTACACAGAAGAAGAGCAATCCTATGTGCCATGAACAATGGTGCCTACATACTCTCCTCAGGGGTGGAACAAGGAACATATGCAAAGATATACATTAGAAAGCTTTGCGCTCTTTCGTTCATATATACAGGAGATGAGTGATATGACTGCATTTTAGGAGAGCTTATAGCTGAAGTCTCATAACAAATTGTGTAAGACACTGCAGCTGAAAAGACACCTTGAAAGACAATGGTAGATGAACAGCTTCAAGGCATTCTGCCCCCTCTAACCTGTACATCCCCAGTTCCCCTTAATGCTGTAAGCTATTTTGTCCATAGCAGATAAATACAACTAACCTGCTAGTCCCAGGAAGCAAGCACAATTCAATATCACACCTGTATACAGTTATGCATTTCTATAGCAACTAATGTTTGCCAGTGTGACCAAAGAATTCCCTTTATTATAAAAGAACCAAACAGAACAGTAGGGGGAAAATCCATTACTGAAGAAATACCCAATTCCTGGTAGAAAGGTCAGAATTGCTCCTGGGTTCTCAACATCGGATGCACAAACCTTTGGGCACTCCAGCAATCCACTGCAGTGCTCAAATTGCATTTTTTTTATACCACCCACAGGCTCGAAGAATACATTTTTTCACAGTTTTATAAAGAATGACATTAGAAGAAAATCCAATGGGCTGTAATGACCATGTAATTTTTTTCTTTTCCTTAATGTTTCAGAGATTCTTGAAAGTGGTAAAAACAGAACATTCATTAAAATGTGATTAAGGAAGCCTGTGAATGTAAAGTTTTGGGAAATAACTCTCTGTAAACCCCTCATGGCCAAAACCCTGACTGCCTTGTTTGGCCACAGCATAAACCATTCTCATTTGGTAGCAGAAGTTATTAATTAGAAGCCCCAGCACTTCAGCTGTTATCGATACAGTTTCCATGGAGTTGAACGCAGTGCGTAGTCAAGTCCGTAGAGAATACACGGGGTGTTTTGTAGAAGCAGTGCAAAAGAAAAAATAATAGGGGAGGTTTTCAAGTTGAGTTCAGAATTGGAACGGGTCCAGTAAGAAAATCATGATGCCACAATAGGTTACTCTGTATCTCCTTACCTCACCTGCATCCAGGAAAAAAAATGCAAAGTATATAAAACACAAAGCACAGGTCCTGACAGTTCATGCTAATGATCTGTATTGCTGCTCCTTGTAGGGTAGGAAACAGCAATTCTCTTCTTCATAATTATGCCTTATCTATTTCCCATTCCTGCTTTACTTGGAAATAGTTTTAATTAATCTGGTTTCCTCTTGCACCATACCTCTTAGAATTACTGGGCAGAGTTAAAATCACATTACAAATGTCTGTCTAGAGACTACTTATTTAGAAGGTATTGCATGTAATGGATGCAAATAATTTTCAGCATTTTTCATATTCACAATTCAGACTGAAATGGTATTTGTCAGGAAACAAAAATAGGACAAAAGTGTCTGTATTGTCACCATCTGGCAAAGAACTGTTGATAAATTACCTGGGCAGCACTCATCAGAATTGAGTGACCCTTACAGATTTAGCCTTGTGTTGGTCTGACCCATCACTCTTGGAATACGGAGGCAGAGGTCAGGACTGGTGCTTTATATCTGAGCCAAAAGTGGATTCCTTGCTGAACTAACGATGGCTTGTTATAACATTCTGTATGCAGTTACCAACCCTATCTTCTGCAAGACCCCATGAAGTGTTACCTGATTTCAACAGGACTATGAACATGCCTATGCCTTGCACAATATTATGGTGTGGCTACAAAAGCAGCACGGAGAAGCCAGCACTGTGTCACTGGCAGGCTAACTTGTCTTATCAAAGGTGCCATCAAGTACCATGCTTCTGGTATTTGAGCTAACTGGGAGAACTGGAAGACAGAAACACTTTGCACAATATACAGACAAATCCTACACCTCGTAGTTCCACACAATTTTGGAGCTAGGAGTCCGGAGAACACAAGTGTTTGCTTCAGTTTTCATGTTAACCACTGTCATGGATTTGTTTGGCGACTGAAGGAGCGTACAGACACACACTGCAGTGACAGAACTTTGTGCAGTTGTGCTGAACTCTCAGTCAATGCAGGCAGAGTGTGGACAGGGAAAGGCAAAACCTGTGAATTCTGAGGTAACTAACTATAGAATGGGAATCAACATCCCATGTACTCCATGGGCTCAGCTCTCTTCATATCTAAAAGCTGGTGCTAAAGATAAAATTGTCCATATGAACAAAGGTGTATAAAGTATTCTCAGATAGCTAAGGTGATGGAAGAAATATTGGATATCACACTGGAAATAGTTTATAGTGGGCTATTTTTCAAATGCAGTCTGCAAGTGTTTCAGTAGCAAATATTTTGACTCGTATTTTCAACAGTGCTCAACACTAAAAATCCAGTGATACTGAGCATGCTTTGCTGAAGGTGATATTTGTACCAATTTTAGCACGTGGTATCTTCACTAATAAATTACGTTTCAGATCTAGAACCTTGAAACAACTCCAATCTAACTGAGAACAAGGTCAGGATTCCCTGCCTTCGCGATAAGAAACCAGGTTACAAATAGCCAACAGACAGAAAAAAAACCCCAAATCCTTCAGTGAAACAGTACACAAGCTGTACTCTTAAAAGGTGCTCCCATGAAGAACAACTTTGTCTCTAATATTGTGCAAATACCCAGCATCTGGGTCCATATAAATTGCCATGAAGATTCATCATACTCTCTTGAAATGTCCCTGTAAGAAACTGCAGTTGTACAAGTTGTCTGGTATGAGATACTGCTACAAATAAATCTGACAAGCAAACAGCTACAGCAAAATGGATTGCATCTGACAGAGTGTCATCTCGCTCAGTAATCTGTGGTCTTTTATGGCTGAAAAGAATGAAAGAAGAATTTTTGCCAAAGAGTAAGATAGCTGATACAGTCAGTACTTAGGGACAACTATTTTAAAACACCCCCAAGTATTCGGCATATTCTTAACTGTCTGGTCACACAGTATGATCTGTGAGTGAATCCTAATAACACAGAGGTCTAAGGTTTAAGAGCAAATCTGATAGATCTGTGTGTCAGTCTGTGTATCCTGAACTCTATTTTAGAGAATGCTCTAGAGATACAACCCCCCACTTATTTATGCAAAGGGATACCTAGTGTTTTATTTGTAATAACTTTCTTATTGGTAATTTGAAAATGTACTTTAAAATATTTATTGATGTGATGATAAATGATTTGTGACCCTTGGATATTCTCTGTTTTGAAAAGATTAACCACTGTTATATGTACAGCTGAATGTGTATGAGAACTGTCTTCTCTCCCTTTTTCAGTGAAAAAAGAGTATTAATTGATTGGTTTCTTTAATGAAATATGTCAAACCAAAAAAGATATTCCTACACAGGATTGAGTGTACCCACTCTGAAGTGTCTAATCAGTTTAATATAACTGCTGTAGAAACACATCTCACCTTCTTCTGAAATAACCTTCCTGTGTACCCCAGGAATCTTCAGTAATAGATCCCAAAGCCCAATTAAGAATAGCAGGTCAACTTTAAAGTCTAATATTAAAGACACTTTTAGACTCAATATTGTAATTGCTTTGTTTTCTGTCTTGCTACCGTTCCTTATTTTGTAGGCCCAATGGGGAAATGTCTGCAGTTTTGGAGCTGTTGCCCTGTTCACACGAGTATCCAACTGTCAAGCTGCAGTTCAGAAATCAGCAGCGCTGTCCCAACTACTCTTGTTCCCAAAGCAAGGCTGGCACCGCCCTACAGAACCGTGCTTCCTTGTGACATTTCCAGGACTTATGATGACAGCTGGGCAGAAAGGACAGCAACGTTGTGACTTCTATGCTTTCATTTTTAGTTAAGAGTTGACAGTGCAGAAATTTTTTTTTTAAAGTAGTTATTGAGAGAGAGCATGAAATATTTAATAAATCTCTAGCCTTAGATTCAGGAGAGCTTAAATTTGCTTTGGGCTCAGGTATTACTGGCCTTCACCCATGAGTGAAGGCAGCTGCCCTCTGTTTCTTGTGACTATTTAGATTGTATGATGCTGTGAGCCTGATGTTCTTCCCATTATACCCTGACCTTAGCACAGCAAGGCAATAATCTCAGATTAATGACACCATACTGTAAATAAATAATACTTAAATACTGACTCTAATTAATGAATTTAAATTAACTGATTGAGCTTGAAAGTCCAGTCCAATATTAGAGAAATGAGCAAATATTCAAACTAGCAATTTTTAAAGCTATATTTTAAGTCTAAGTCCAAGGTCTAACAGCAAGGAAAACAGTACACATTAAAATGTCTTAAAATACGTTATATAAGAAATGTTGCAGGTGTTCAATTACGTGAAGAAAATATTATTCCAATAGTAAGAGTATGAAATAGTCAGGCTGTTGAAATATAGTGGATGTTTATGCAACACTTCTTACATCATGACTGTGTACTCGTTCCTGCAAGTACTTCAAATTATTCAAATATATGTTAGATTAATACAAAATGTTGAAAGAAAGATCAAGGAAATTCCAACATCAGAACCACTCTTGAAAAACTCTGGAAACATATGTATCCCCCCAGAAGATCAGGCATTTAAAAATACAGCCTCTAAAGCCAATATAAATTCATACAATTAAAAGTTTTGAGTACACCTAATTGAAACTAGATCATAATTTAAATGTTTTCTCATTGTGTTCTAGCAGCCAAATATTAATTCAATGTGCACACATCTGCAAGACTATTTAATGAGAAGAGGCAGCAAAAATATTCAAATGATGGACAGCATGTTTTACTGGATAGTTGTGTTTACAGCAGAACTGTGTGAAATGAACACATATTTCTGCTTTTGGGGAAAGTATAGGTCCAGATTTCTAGTCATTGAAATTAATTCTAGATACACAATAATTTGGCCTTTTTTTGCTTTGCTTCACAAACAGAAGCCTCCTGCACACAATGCACTTTGAAAGCAAAATGTACTATTCTTAAGTATTAGAAAATAACACACTTACTCAGAGGCAGAACATCAGTCACAAATATTGGCAATTTAACAAAGGGGTCTTAAACATAAGCCTGCTGAACTACTTTGTGTCATTTTTCCAGAGGAAATGTACACTCCTCAGTAAACTGCATAAATCAGATTAAAGGAAAAATAAGAAGAAAGAAAAAATAGAATCCAATTCCATATCATTACATAGCTTTTTATATTACAACATATACATAAAAAGGCAATGTTGTGACTAACATTTGCATCTCCAATGGAAAAAAAAAAAAAAAAAGAAAAAAGAAAAAGTCACTTGCCTTCCATTTGCCTGTCTGGAATCAGAGAGATTTGTTAGGAGTGTGCTGCATACAAGGCAGGATGACATTTTCTCAGTTGCAAGACTGTGCAGATCAAGCTGTTTACCTGAATTTCCTGGAGTAATTCCCCATCCCTTCCCCTGCACCACCACTAAAACTGTTTGCTTACACAGGCTTTGCCTCCATAACAAATGATTGGGTGCAAAAGGAAAGCAACAGCAGAATGAAGCTGCCAGTGTTAAGGTTCATTTGTTGAGATTGTATGTAGCTTGGGTTTGACTTTGGACCGAGTTCGTTCTGATCTTTTGGATTCCTTCCCTCATGCACATACACTGAAGCTGCCTAAAGGAGCAAGTGCTGCTTGGGACTTGGCAACCCCACTGATTGTTGGATGGAATGCAGTTCACTTCTGTAGCTGAGCTTCTGATTTATTTTTCTCAGGAAAGAGTCAAGTTTGAACTCACCCAAACCATTCTGCAACTGAACCAACACACGGCAAGGGGGGGCAATGGCAGAATTCATTTGGGAACGGCACTGCTACTCTGAATGGATCGCTGAATGGAGACGTGGCACGTTAGTGTGAAGGAGATAATTTTGGGGAGGCTGGGAAAAGCAGAATATATCTGAAATTACATGTTATATTGTCAGCAGTGGCCAGTTCAATGAAGCAACGTACACAGTGCAAGAATTGAAAGCACTGGGATATATTCCAGATTTGGAAAGTGACAACACAGAATGTGCAAGATGAAAGTAATGTCTTCGTGTTAAAATGCTCATTCCTCTGGCAGTAAATAGGAGCTACTTGGTGATTGAACAGTATTATGCTGTGAGCCCAAGACAAACATTTTGAAGCAGGTGAGAGGAGGAACTCTATAAACCAGAATGAAAAACAGCTGGGAAAGCATTTCTGAAAGATGTTACATATAAATATTATAGTCTAATACTCATCTGAAGCATATCCTGCTTTTATGTAATAAATTTTATCTGTGAATGTCTTTTTCTGTTTCTTTTTTTTTAATTCATTTTTCTTTGTTGGACACCCTATGTATTCCGTGCATCTGCCAGTATTGGGAGTAGCTTTGTGTCTTTGGTGCTGATGCACCTTTACAAGGTTTAACCTTTACAAGGTTAAATTTCCCTCTGTACGATACAGCGGGAATATGAAAGTTTCTGGAAACATTAAGACTTGCACTGAGCTATGACAACTCTTCTTGCTAACTTTGCTGCTTACCAGTGCTGAGGCTTTCTACTGAGCAGAGAATTAGCATCTGCTGTCACAAGCTGATTCCAGAAGTGACAGTAAGTTGCAAACTGAAAAATGTTGGCAGAATTGCTCTGTATCCCTTACACTGAAGACAACTTCTGGAATTCCCTATGTGCAAGGGAGGGGGTGTTCAGTAATTAGTGGCATATCTAAAATCTGTGGCACACATTTGCATTTGTCTCTAGAGAAAGTATAAGATGGCAGGATCTAGGTAAACACTAAGCAGAATTTCACGTTTACAGGATTCTTCCAGCTCAGTAACCTGTAATCTTGCTGTAACCAGCTAAAGATTGTATTTGTCCCTCTGGGAAAAAAATAACCTTTATGAAAAAGTTTTCTGACACTTTGTGCTATCCTTTCCCCCCTTCCTGTTCCTTTCAATTTATTAATTTTCAGTTCAGAAAAAGAATCTAAAACATTAGAACCTCAACTTCCAGGTGATGGCATGAAATGGAGAACTGGCTGGTTCATCTTCTGTCACTTTTACTTCTTAATTTGAAATGTACTGGTGGTGAGTGGATACAGTCAGTTCTCTGTGAAACTGTCAGGTTTTCAGAGGTCAATAAAGCCTTCAATTCTTTCCAGGTGAATAACTGATAGAGAATGAGAAGTTACTTAAATGATCAATGCCCAGAAGAGCCAAATTTGAAGACTGACATGTTTGTCTTATTACATTTGGCTCATTGATGCAACATGATTGGATCTCTAGGTAACATTAATAATTAAATGAAGAAAGACATCTGCTCAGCTGTCTATAGGAAATGAATCAGTAGTCTTGAGCCCAGCTATAACTGCTCAAAATACCTATATAAAGCTTCTATTAAAGAAAATGAGGCAGCTGTAACCCCAAAAGGCTCCATGGCTTTGTCAGGAACGCACAGCTATCTCATACATCTCAAACCAGCTATTCAGCAAGCCTGAACCACATTGCAAGCAACATCGGTTAAAAACTCGACTACGACTAAATCACATCTCCTCTGCCAGTGCAGGGTTTCTCTTTGCTGCAGCTATTTTAAGAATGTGGAGAAACATCCCAGTCATTCGCATGGAAAAAAAATAGGAAGTCCAGCTTCATCTGTTTGCTCTCAGAAGACATGGTGAAGCTGTCATTTCAAATCATATTTTAAATAAGCTTGTGGGAGTATGTGTGAGACAGAGGAAACGTAAGAGAGCTTACACTTAGATAAGACAAAGACAAGCTTTTCATATACACAACCTATTCTTTCGTTGCTCCTACTCGTTCTGCCTCCTCCTCCTCTCTAAAGTTTCCAATTCCTTTCACCTGTTATTGTTTCCTAGAGTCTCAGGTAATGCACTCTGGCAAAATGCTATGCTAACCAAGATCTAAACTTGAAGACACACAGAACACATCTGTAATTTCACATGGGAAAAACATTTTCAGCAGGCAGCCTTCAACAACAAGTAACATTAAGTAACAGCTTCTGAAACCTTCCTGGTAGAAGAACTCCTGACTGACAATTCATTCCTCATAATATGGTAAGATTGATTGCCTTAGAAAGCCTATGAAATCACATTCACAGTGATATTATTTGAAGGCTCTGTATAATTCATTGACCTCTCTGTCATGCATTGTGCATGTGATGTTATATTTTGGACACACTGGGAAGTATTAGATATAGAATTACTTTGTATGATGCAGTCCAGATGTAAAAAAGTGCATTGCTTGGGACTACAAGATTCAGTGAGAAAATATAAATGGGAAATTACTGAAGCTGAAATTTTATTGCAAAGTTATTTGTCTTTGTTATTACTTTCTGAATCCTTTTGTGCTTATTGTTCGCTACAACAGATAGAGCAACTTACTTATATTTTAAGCTGAGGATTATGAAGGTGGAAATAGTCACTGCATACCAAAACCAGAGATTAACATGTGGTCCAGGTTGATGTTTATTCTCCTAGTGTCTGAAATGGAATTTTTTTATATGTATGTGTACATATATATACATACACACATTTATGCATATATGCATTTTATACACATATATCCATTGAAGCTGACTGAACAATTCCAGAATTATACTGAAGATGAATAGTGATGTTTTATTTTAAAGGAGAAAGATGTGAAGACTACCTGGTTTTAAAGAAAAGGAAGGGTCTTCTGACTGTGAGATGAAATGATACACATATGTAACAGCTCCGTAGATTTCACAATCAGCAATGTAAATGTTTCTAAGAAAAATGTAGCCATTCATAAAGGCAAATATATATATGTATATGTATCTTCTAGCACTGTAAAACAAAGAGCACGCTTTCAGTTTCCAACACTGTCATGGAAGTCCATCTTAGGACTCATGTCAAGGTGCACCCCCTGTATAGTTTAGTTTGTCCAATTAACTTCACGTTCATGTGTATAATTAGAACACAGGCGTTTCAAAAACTCACCAATGGGCTTTTATTGGCATTCTGAATGTAAGCACTGAGGGTCACAACTCTGCTTGGAAACCAGTCAGGTCCTGGCCCTACGCAACTGGATGCATGCAGATTGTAACTTTGGTCTGTGTCAACTTCACTTTCTGACCGTTTTAACTTCTGAACTGCCTCTTGACACAGTTCTGACAAAGTACACACAACGAGCTTGAAGAGAACAAGCCATGAGAGAAATATGCACAGTTTGCAGTGAGAAAACAATGAGGCATCCGCTGACCGCAGCGTGCTGCCATAAAACATCTTTGCATCACTAATTCCAAAGCCATCTTTATTACTTTTTTTATAAAGGTTCCCAGCATGAGATCCATCCCTCTGGAAGACAGAAAGGAAAAGGACATGCGCATTTAAATATCATAATCTCCAACTGGATTTCACCACTGCTAAGAGCAAAGGGAATTAGGGATTTACAAAGGAGGCTTCAGCATGATACAAATCTCCAAAGGCTTGCCCTTTGCTCCAGCTACTTCCCCAGTTGAAGCTGAGCAGACTATAACTCATGCTGGTTTAAAAGCTTCAACAAATATGAGGAAATGAATTAAAAACAGGACACGGAGAATCCCATATGATGCAGACAGCTGAGCTCTTTGCATTATTTCTTATTCTCTATAGTCTGAAGGGATTACAATAATGCTAATTTTTGTGAAGCCTCATCATGGCAAGTTGAGTAGGAAGCACAGGTTTATGTGGCTATAACAGAATTTTCTATAGTTCATAAAAAGAACCTAAAGATTCCATGATCTCTCAACTTCAGGGAGAAGTTTTGAGATGTTCAGAAATAGGAACATTGTTTTATCCAGTCAAGAGGTCCAGTGTGCTGATTCAGGGCAGTTAATGAACAACTAAATAGATTCTGCATATAAGTAGGGAGTATATATTTGGTGTGAGATGGTATTTTGAAGCTAACGTGTATAGAAAGGAGGAGATCTTTGATTTGAAGAAGGTAATACAATTTAGTGCTTAGTATCAAAAAAAACCCCACAAAACATATATTTCTAGCTTTTTTCCTTGCCTGTCATTTTCCTGTGCATGTCAAGCTGGGTGCAAGCCTATGTAAATCAGCTATAATAAAATCCAACTCATCGAAAGGATATCAAGTTATAGCAGCATGCCCAGAAAGAAGACACAGGAATGACACACACTGCTTTTAACAAGGTAACACGTTCAGGTTGACTATTAATTGCAGCAATTAATCTATATATTTTTTTTTAGAAAGACAGATTCACAACTGCATTCTCATTGTCCCAAATTCAAATCGTATATAAATAGACAGAAAAATGTCTTTGCTTGGTTAAGGCACACAGTTTGCTGAGCTCTCTAATGAAGTATTAAACCAGAAATTCTTACGATTCAGTGCCATACTAATTTTTGTTGAAAAACTCATCTCAAAAGTGTTAGTCCGGCATATATCTGCTGGAAAAATGCATTAGTACGCCGTTTAATAAAAGGGAACTATTTTAATCTTTTGTAAAGTTAAACCCATTTTCCAAAGGTGAATATTTAATATGGAATGAGTATTGAACAAACTAAGATATTACCCCAGCCACTGTTAGCCGAGTGTTTAAAACCCACATTTTCTGCATAAAAAGATGATTCCAAGTGACTAGACCCCAGGTAGTCAGGTAGTTATTTAAGTAAATCCTTCCATCTATCTTTACTGAGCAAAGACCTGAAACACGCTTACACATAAAGTCATTTTAATAGCAGACTGTTCACAGTGGTGGATTGCTGAACTGGGGCTTTTCCCACTCATCCCAAACTACACCTTTATGTTCTCGCTGATACAATTTTTATTTGAACTGAAAGAAAATACATCTCCAAAACAACTTCACTGTTTATTTTGTTACCGCAAACTACACTTCAGTCTCCACAGGAAACAAAAGCTGGACCCTACATGGAATTTCCAATACTGTAAATATTCATTGCTATGTGAGATTAATTTCTTTTCTTTGTCTGTGCCCAGAGAGCCCTTCAAAGCACATTCAAGTGCCATGCAGCTAAAAAAAAAATATTCATTTGACTTTATACTTTCTCTTTTCCCTTGGATTTATAATTCTTTTTCTTCTTTTTTTTCCCCCACTAAAAAAAGACAATTTTTAGTGGGACTATCTCAGCATGTGGGTGTTTATCTACATCACTGCAGCCATCGCAAGTGGTTGCCTTGTGAAAAATTGCCCTAAATGAGTCCAACCTGAGTTTGCACTAACTTCTTATGTATTGCGAGCTAGGCTAGCACCTTAACCTGAAGAGACATATCCTCTAAATGTATTCTTGCTGTTGATTTTTTTAAATACTACCCTGTACACATTGCTCAGTAAGATACTCTTAAATCCCACCTAGCTCAGACAGACAGCCTCATAAACTTGGACAGTTTTATGAAAGAGCCTTAACTTTTCATTGTCTATCTACATCATCTTTCTTCATAAAAAGAAAACTCTTCATCTATAATTCTATATATTCTTCATCTATAATTTTACAAAATGCTTTTGAGTCCATACAGACTTGTACCAGTATTTTAAAGTAAACAGTATTTGGAAAATAAAATTAAAATATTTATGTTATAAAGTTTCTTAATTCTGTGATTGACTATAATCAAAGGGCCCAGAAACTGGGCTGTAGGTTGCTTGTGGCTCTGCTGCTGATTTAGAAGCTGACCAGAACAACAGCTGTTTTTGTCCACAACTCTACCTTCCCATTTCTGAAACCCTGAGCCAGCAAGAAGCCCTAATTAAAACTTCAGGAAAACTATCAGCAAGCACTTGTGCATCTTACACTGTGACTCACGTTTGAGATATTATGATTTTATGAAGCAAAAAGCAATGGTTGCTCTAATTAGTTCATTAGTGACTGCGAAGGAAAGTGCCTATGTCCGGGCACACGTTCCACTGACAGGTATACAAAACACAAAAAGAGAACAAGAAAACTACAATATTTTCGGGTGTTCTCAGACACTCTAACCAACATATCATTCCCATAAGTTTTAGTTTTGAGGTGAATATAAAAGTTGAACATATTCTACAGAATAGCTCTAGACAAACTGTCAGAAATAAAAAGATCTTGAATTCACAGTGTTTAATATATGATCACATCTCCAAGTACAGTAACACAGAAGTGGGAGGATACTAAGGGAATGTTAAATGTAGGACATTATATATTAATATAATTTCTTTCTTTCACCAAGATAAAGAATATTTTTGCTCACGCAGCCTTAATTTAGATGGCCTGTCAGGTCCTCCTTTCTGCAGTGTCATGATGAAAGACACCGATGTGGGCCAGCAGAGGCAGTACTGAGGCTTTTCAACTACTACTGTATAAATGCTAATGAATCCTCTCCAATAAAAGCCCCAGGAAGCTCCCTCATCTAGACCCTCCATTATAACATCCATAAATTATCCATTTGTTTGCTTGTGTTGAATTTCGGAAAGTTTTTGGATCTGCTCAAGTCAACATAAGGGCTCACACTCATTCCAGAGGGTGTTGTATCAGTCCTTAATGCTTAGATCCTGACACAAATCCATGGTTGTAAACTAGTTCTGCAACTAGTTCATGGACTTTACATGAGCTCAGCTGTTTGCTTTTGTAGAGCTTGTGCATCTCCATGGCGAAATGGTGAGATGCAAGTTCATCTTGGACTGTGCATCCGCAGTCTGTCTAACTAACATACTTGCCCTAAGCCTAGGGATGGCCCTGCAGGAGCTATATCTTGGAAAGCCACTGAATTCCCATGATCCTGCTGCCTACCCTGCCTGTATTTAAGCCCTGGAAAGCAAGGCCAATCCAAAGCACTTTGGGCACAGTCATTATTTCTGACAGTTTGTACTGGCTATCGCTGGGAGGGGGCTGAGCATCATCTGTGAACGGACCAGTCATCTTTCCATTTCCATACAAACAACCCAGTTTTCCACAGGTCTCTGCCTTCACTCTCTATGTTACTCCTGTCAGGTGAAAGGCCACGTCTAAACCTGCCACGTGACAGGCATATTAGGTAGAGCCCTGGCTCCTCTGGGGTGCCATAATCCAGTTTTGCCTACCCAGTTAAGAAAAGCTGAGCCTGCTCTCTGCAGTTCACAGCACTGACACACTGAAAACTCTGCCTTCGTCTGCAGTTGGCATTGCACAAGTGTATGATCAGAGTAGCACATCCTGATGTTTTTCCTGTCATATTGCAGTAGATGTTTGCTGGTTTTACCATCCTAATTAAGCAGCTCCTTTACAGCCACACACTACCAAAGTATGAACCAGTTTTAAGCTCTTTTACAAATAAAACAGTTTATCATAATTAACTGCATGATGGGCTAGAGCTCCCTCAAGACAACTATAAATATTGCTTCCTTGCTACTGACAGGCTGGCAAGGAGAATTTGCCACTAGGCGAAATAACCATCTATTTTTTTTACTCCCTCAAGTAGCGGTGTAGGCTAACCAGAGTAGTAATTGCAGCGATCATACTCTTTACCTATTGATTTGATTGCACAGAGAAAGATGCAGCGATGTCACCGGAGAGTGGTCTCTGCTGAGCGGGATCAGCGGTGATGCGGCAAGGACTGGAATGTTAATAACTTGCAGTAAAATCAGCCTATTTATGTCCTCATCAATCACCATCTCCACAGATACGAGGAATGCACTAAAAGAATTTCCATTGAAAGACTAGCTTTAATTAACTCTTGCCCTCGCTCAACACAGGGAAAACCACGTCTGATCCAAACTGCTCCAAATGTGTTTTCTGATGCCCGCAAAATGGTTTGCTTTAGCAGTGAGCGTGTCTCAGGTGGCTCATGCAGACCAGTGCTTCCCAGCTGGGAGAGACACAGAAAGGAATCAGAAGGGTCAGGAAGCTTTGAAACTTTTACTGTAATCGAAATCAAAGCAAATCATGTTCATCCACTCCCTTTACATCTTTATACTTCAAGGTCAAGTGTTTTCTGTAAACTTTACAAGACACACGCAGAGGAAACTATGTAGGCTTACCCTTGCCACAGAGCCACTTCAGCTCTCCCCTGGTAAACACAGAGAGTGCAATGGAAAAACGCAAGGAGGGAAGGTTACAGGCCGTGGGATCTGGGGTGCTCAATCAATATGTAGCATAACAGCCATTTTCAGTGAGAAAAATTTCAACCCAAATCTCTCCGCCTGTTGCCACTTCCGTTTTCAGATGAAACTCTTGATGTCTGAGTGCTACAGGATCTGGATGCAGTAAGCGCCTCTAGAAATAAGGTCCAGTGTGCTCAGACTTACAGATAACTAAATGGAAACTTTGAAAGAATAAGGAATCTTGTGATGCAGAATACTGACCTCAGCCCAGAGAAGCAGGAAAATGGACCCAGACAGCAAAACAGGCTGCAGGCCAGGCCTGGTCACAAACCACAGTGCAGTTTTACCTCCAAGAAAGAAACTACTAAAAAACAAATAAAATCTTAAGAATGAGAAAGCCATCGGCTCAAGATACATCATATGTTCAGTGATTCAGCTCCTTTTCTTATTTTCATGCCACAACCCTTAATCCCTGGTGTCAAGAATCTCATTTAATTCTTTCATATACATCTGATGCTTCTTGAATATATTCTCTTATATTGTTGCACAGGGGTGCAGGCTCATTACTTGCTACATGAGCCCACTCTATATAGTTTGTATTTGACTCCTGATTTCATAAGCCCTCAGATTAAGTCCTCTTATTGTTAGACTCTTTTGGATCAACTTTATCAAGATTTTTATTTCTTCCTTGAGTTATTACTTTATTAAATTTAAATCTTTAATAAAGTCTTCTTTCTCCCATGATGATAAACTTATCACGAATAAACTTTTCTCACAACTTTTGCAATTTTCCAAGCCTTTATTTTCTCACTCAATTCTGAAAGATTTCTACATAAGATGCATTATTTCTTTAGTGTACGAAAGAAATAATAAAAAAAAAATGTACATCAAATGTATGAAGTGTGGGTGAAATTTCTATGCTCAGCACACTGTGTTCTGGGATTTGCAGATGATACCTGGCCTGTTACAGGAATAGCTGTACTGGATTAGAGCCAATTATATCTGTGACAATGCAATTCCAATTCTTATTGATTATATACACTTGTTTAAGCAAAAGTCAGCTCCTCAGGTTTTGCTTATGTAGATTTATTGCAAGAGTCCTTGTCACAAACTCTAATAATTCTGCTAATTGGCGATGGCCTTATTTAGATTGTGATAGAATAGAACAAAATAACATCCTGAGATCTTCTTTACCTTCCCTACTAACCAATGAATTAGGGCTTTGGTTTGACTTATGCCTATTCTTTAACAACCTCAAGTTGCACCACTCCCAGGAGTGGGTGGTTCCTTACTAATCCAGGGAAGCAGACAAAAAAATCCTTCTTTAAATGTCAGGCTGCACGTTTTCAGGAGCATAAAATCCATTTAAGGTCATGCAAGCAACACTTGAAGTGTTGGAGAGTCCATTATTCTTTGGCTAGTTTCCCATCAGACTTGCAAGTTAACCTCTCAAGTAGAAGTTAATTATAAATCACCCATGAAATTATTGAGACTAGCACCTCACATCTCTGTATTACTCCTTCAAGCACTCTTGAGCCTATGTTGTCTAGATCTAGTGGTTTGTCAATTGGAACTCAAGACTTAGTCTTGAGTCTTTAATTAGGGCTGTGCCAAAGTACCTGAGTTTAACGGAGGAGCCTAGCAGACAGAGCTCTTGCCATTCCACTCCTCCTCTAATGCTTCGTTAGAGACGGGCGTCCACAGCAACAGCTTGTATACACATTACAGAAGAGCTGAGCTCCTGAAGTGCTGCTGGTTTGCATTAGCGTCCCTGTTGTGCTGCACCACGTTACAACACTTAAAGCCCCCTATTATGCTGGGCCACACAGAGAGCTGACGTGATACAACGTGGCGTGACACTGCATACGCAAATTAATAGCTTAAGAAGATGACACCTGGTGTCTGCAATTACAGTGGCCACTGCTCCTAGGTTTGGCTCCTGGAAAAGGCAGGGGTAATGAATTATTCAACTGCTCTGATCATCACATAATTCAGTACTCATACCTCTTTTGCTTCAATAGGCCATTTCAGTTATTTATAATACACCTTTTGCTTCGTAAAGATAAATGCTAAGCAATGGGTAAATATCTCTGCCATTTCCTGGACAAACTGAAGATACTGAAAAATAATACTAATATATTGGCAATATCTTAATTTTTTAATGTTTGACTTCAACTACAAGAAAGAAAAAGGAGAGAATATCACTAAACAAGAAACCAAGAGGCCCAGATCAGCATAAAAGTGATTCCTTGACAAAGAAATCACTGATTTCTTGACATCAATATTTCCTGTAAGTCAGCAATGGTATTATTGCATTATAAATACCAATACAAAATGCAGTGGCTCTTAGTCACAAACTAGATGAAACGTTGATGCCATCTGCTTTAAACTTCTGTAATTATTATATGGTTATTTAAACTAATACATCAGAGTGAGATAGGATCAGTATCTGCTACATATCCAGTTCCCACAGTAAATTCTCAGGGCCGGTTTTGCTACACGTATTAGACCAAAATATACCACTGAAAAAAAATAAATATCTGAGTAAAGGAATATTGCATAGGGAGTCTCATAAAAGTTAGAGCCAATTTTCTTCCAGCACACTGTAGCTGTTTCTATGCTAATCTTTGATGCTATTGTGCCTCTTACTGCATACTATAAGCACATGCACATTGCAATGGAGATCTTGGGTAACAACAGGGATTGAACCGCTACCCGCTGTGCCGAAAACATGCCTTTGCTTTGGAAAAATCACATTCCTTCTGCCCTCAGTCTACGGGGAACACACCTAAGCCAGTTACAATGCATTAAAAAAAATTTTTTAAATGCACTTTTCCAGCTTTCTTCTGGCTTGTTTAAATTCCACATTTAAACAGCCACTGAAGTCTTACTAAGTTTTCAAAGTCACTGGCCATCTAAAGCTTCCTGTATCTATATTTCATTCTTTGATATTTTGTTTAACTTGAGAATCTAGTTTTTACACCCAACTTTCTAAGTATTTGGCCAGTTCTGCTGGTCATGACCTGTTCTGGATCTATCTTGTAATAAAAACCTTCATCCAAAATCCATGGAAACATAAGATAATATTTTCATCGAGTTCATTAAGCTCTGAGATTGGGGTTATTGTGTAAAATAATTTAAGTCATTTAACAACTCATAAGTTTCAACCCATAAGAACTTTGATCAATTCAGGCCTGACTGTAAGAAGTTCAGAGCAATTCTTGCTTGCTTCAAAATCAATAGGTGGCACAGCAGCTCTCAACCTCTGTTAATTTGATCCACCAGTAAGAACTTAAGAATTTGACCCCATAAGGTAAAACTTTTTCTGCATAATCAATATGCAAGACAGCAGCCATATCCAAGGTAGCTCTGCTGCCATAAACCCTGTTTAAAAATTGTGTCAGTGTCTGTGCTGTAGATAACCTCAGGCTCTGTGGAATTTCAGGAAAGCAAGCGGAATTATCAAGTATATAGAAATGGCTTTAGAAACGATACAATGGAGCCTTTCATAAATAGGAACTTGCTGCAGTACTGAACTATAAATCACTGTATAATAATATCTTCCCAAAGACAATACCTCTTATTACTGTGTGTTTGTGGCTTATTTATTCTGGTACCAGAATCAATAATGTACTATTCAAGCCTGGGAGAAAAAGGGAAATTCCAGGACCTGTAGCTGAACTCTTTTTGGGATGACAGCACTTACTCTTTGATACGACAAAGTAATAAGGTTCTCTACATTGATGTAAATGCATTCCTAAAGGTCACCTTAAGTTTAAAGAAAGCTTTGTGAGGAAAATCTGATTTCTCAGTGCTGATTCAATAGCACAATGTGTTAGCACTTCCACAATGTGCTAGCACTTTTCGGGAGACTTTGCCACTGGCACTTGCTATTTTTATCCACTCACCAGGCAGCTCAGCAAAACCCAAGAAACAATTTAACTTTGTTCATTCTTCCCCCTTGTGTATATAATAATACAGGAAGAAGAAATAAGGGGAAAACATAAAACGATCATTAAAAATGAATGAGAAGAGTGTGGATAGAAGATTTATGGGTAAATGAACTGTATCCTCATTGGCACATGACATGGTTTTTTTTACTTTGCTGTAGGTTAAACAGAATATTAACTATTTGCTCTGATTAAAGTGCATTGCGTTGTTGTACCGAAGGAACAACGGAGGAATACATTCTGAATAGGAGATTAAAACTGTGGCTGCTGCTCCACCTTTATTCAAGGGGGAAGGAAATTATGGATCTTCTCTGCTGCAACCTACTTCCATTCTGTGCTAACTCAGTTGTTACCTGGCACGTTAGGTGGAACTACAACTCTCTATTAAAACTGCCTGCCTGCTCTTTACCTGCCTATAAAAAAATTACTCCAAGGAGTACAACATGGTCTTTGTAATCTTTGCCACATATGCAAGCGTGTGGTCATTTATCAGTCTGATCTTAAAGTCAGTAAATTAAAAGTCCTCTGCGTTTTGTCATTGACTTGTATATTGCTTTATGGAAGATTAGTATTCCAATACTGGCACAAGCACTGGAACTTTTAGCTAGCACAGAGGTATGAAGTGTGTAACTTCAACTGCAGAATAGTTCTGCTGCAATCTTTGGGAGTACCAATGACTTTTAAATGGTTTGCTGCGTTGTGTGTTAAGGTTATAATGACTAGTCAAAATAGGAACACAGGTTTGGAATAGTCATCCCACACTACACTAATCAACAGCCTAACACCTCTCCTCCTTGAAGAGGGAATTAGGGCATCCACTTCAACCCTTAGTGTGCAATGTTTTGTTCAAGTTCACACAAACTAGTACAATTCACAAAGGAATTCAGGCAATCCTCTAACAGAGTTAGGATCTATGTAGCTAGGCAGCCTTTACATACCTTTGTGGTAAAGAGGAAATTAAGGATGCCTTTAAGATGATACCACTAAAAATTCAAGTACTTACATGTATCTTACTACAGGACACTCTTGGCAAGGTGTTAGAAAGACCAGTTTGTACTCCAAGTACTCTGAAAGAGATGATCACCAAATGGCAACTATTTTACTTTCTTTACTTGTTTCCTCTGGAACCCTTGACTACAATGGCTACAGGTTTCCTGAACTGATATATAGCCGGAGTTCAGGCACAAACTGTAAACCAGCGAGCATTTCTAGTTCAATCTGTTCTACAACAGCATGATCATACTTAACACTTAGCCAGCATTTCGTTCTGCAAAGTGACCTTGCCACAGCAGTTTCAGTGTTCAGACAAAGCTGGTATTACAAAGTAGAATTACAATGCATGGAATACACTGGTAGCTTTTGAAGGCATTCACAAGAGCACTGAGACAACGGAGCAGCACCATAGAAAACCAAAAAAACCCCAAACAACTAAACCCAAACCATTTAAGGCTGTTAAAATGTAAAGCTTTAAAATCGCTTTAATTCCAGAATGATACTGAAACAGCAGATGGTTTGGCATTTTCCAGAAGCGCAGTTAGCTGACAAAGCACATTGCTTCCCCCTCCCCTGCCCACCACAACTTTACTGTCTTCTGATCAACGTGAACACAACAGAGCTAATAGTAATACTCCACAATGACAGCCCCTAACAATACACTGCATGTCAATGTGGTTATAAAGTGTGTTCATTAATAAAGCTGTCAGAAGCCTCCTCTTCCCCAAATGGAGCAGGGCCCACCTTCCTGTATTGCAGATCACACAGGATTAGGTCACTTCAAAGCATCCTAAAATGTACATGGCCACCAGTACATATAAACTACAAAAATATTCTGCGTGAAAGTATTTCTGCCCAAACAGAGATGTCAAAAAAAGTTTCCAAGAATGCAGCAGTAGGATACAGACCGTTACTGCTTTAGCAAGTAACCAGATGGCAGCAATGGGATGTCTCAGAAATAAGTGACCAGAACTGCTTAGTGCTAAGACTCTCTCTGTGGATTATTCTATCAAGAGGAAAGCACCCTACTCTTTACACATTTGTTATACTTATTTTTCACAGAATAGCAAGAAGGCACGTGGGAGGGAAGAATACACTGTTGCTAAGCAATGAGATGCTCATAGCATGGTTGATTTTAAAAGCTTTTGCTAAATATACACTTACAAAACAAAGATAAAGCCACCTCAAGTACAATGGAAAAATAAAATTGCATTCCTAAGAACGGAATTACTCGGTTAGGCCAAAATTCCATTTCTCTCTGCACCCAGTATCCAACAAAGTAAATAGGAAAAGAGTCTAAGAAGCATGACAAGTATAAAGTGGTCATTTCCATGGTATTCTCTCCTAATTGTGTCAGCAATTTCAGGGCTTGCTGAGCCACTGTCCATATCATTACTGTATCCTCAAGGAAGCACCCTCCATTAATTCATAGTGCAGTTATGCAACATGTTAAAAATAATTCCTTTGTGTTTAAACTGTATCCTGGTGGTTTCATTGTCCCCTGGCTTTTTCAGTGTTCCTTGTTCACCTTTTCCTACACAGTAGTTCAGGCATTGTACTGTAACAAACTAGCTCCTCTGAACCACTTTGTGGCTCAGGGTTTGGGACTACCCATGCTGTTGGGTGTGCAGAGATGAAGAAGGTAGGTGCTCAGGAGCATCTCCAGTGCAGGTGCTTGGCTGGGATCACCAGCTGCAAGACACTGTGGTGGCACCACAGACAAACAGGAACTCCAGAGCTATGAGCTGGCCCCCAGACCTCCCAGCAAAATAAGATGCAAGGTTTTCCTGACCAGCTCTTAGCTTGGAAGTATATATTCAAATAATTAGGAAACACACAGATTTGATACCTATAATTTGCTAAAGGCCAGAAGATGCTACCAGGAGATCATGTCAGTTTTAAAGTACATAAGAATGTCAGGTTTGGCAAACTAAAAATAAAAGCATCTATATAAAGAAATACCTGTAAAATAAAATTAAACAAAGTACACAACCTTTACTTAAATGTAAATAAGTTTACAAAAGTAATTTTACAAAAAAAAAAGATAAATCAATTTATATTGAGACACCAATGAAAACTGGTTCTAGTTTCTACTTCTCTTCTCAAAAATGCTGTGGGTTTTTGGTTTTTAATCTTAAAGTAAATAGAATTTGCAAAAATCAAAGTTCATGACTTGTAATGTGTTCCAAAAGATTCTTTTCCGCTATGATTCACTAATATTCATACCGATGAAAGAAAATCTGATCTACTTTTTCTGCTTAATTAAAATGTGAAGAATGCATAAAAAAATGAAGAAATAATCAAGCATATTTTTCTGGTTCTTTTTTGCTGGAATAACATTTTGAGAAGAGGTCCTTCTTGTTTTTACGCTATTAATAATCCTCCATTTGCAAAATCATCAATGTCTGCACAATTATAAGACTGTAATTTCAATTACTGGAGTATGAACAAGTGGGATGAAAGCATGAGTTATGAGGGAGAAACACAGCTTTTTCTTCAACATTTCACTATTAAATCAGGAAACTAACAATCTGTGAGTGGTAAATGGACTTATTTCTAAACAGAACATTGGGTAAAATTAGATTACACAGGCAAGTAATTTCTGAAGCTAAGCAGATTTGAAGTACTATCAGCTGGGTGGACAAGTTGCACAGCTGGTGTTCTTGTGGGAGATTCTAAGCACTGGCAAAGAAGAGATACTCAAGTGAATATACAGTACTTCAAAGATTTTGGCTGCTACTTTACTGTGATTTTCACCACATCTTCTGGCCTCCGTGATGGCAAGAGGGAAGGATGAACTTCTCCAAAAGGCATTGTTAAGTGTGATTGAAAATAGCCTTCCTTTACACACATAAACATCTTTTTTTACAAATAACAACAAATGGTTGCTTCATAATTGGCTTATCACACAAGTTGAGGATTTTCCAAAAGCCTGAAGTAGTAAAGAAAGGGCTGTGTACAGATTAGTGATGACAAAAGTGTCTGTCTTTGGGGGAGAAATAGGAAAAAAGCTAAAGAAACGGTCAAAACAAAACACCACCCAGATCTCTCTTGTTTTTCTTCAGAGTTCTTGATGGACTGGAAAGAGCAGAACTCTGGGAAACTGACCCTGAGCAAGTCCTGAAGTGTTGAGGGAAACAGGTTTTTCATCACCTTTGGAAATCAGAAAACATGGCATACGTGAGACTCTGGTTCCACCTCTCTTTCTCTATCCACAAACAGAAAAAAGTTTGTCTGAGGTCTGTTAAGGAAGGGAATTACAAATCTCCAGAACTGTAAGAGTTCAGGATAATAGAAGTGATAAAAATATTTCATTTTCTGTATGTAACCAAATTTCATTTCACAAAGATCTCAAATGCAGTCAAGTGACAGTACACAGTTTGCTAGTATTGGTTTACTTGCATTTGCTGCAGCAACTTTTGAAATAGAGAGGACAAATTTTATTTTGGAGTGCAATGAGCTATACACTCTCATAATCAAGCTCTCTTCAAGGCAAATGTCTCCTGTGGGTAACTTAAGAACAGGTAATTTGAATAGCATTTAACTCAGACTTAACGATCTGTAACCATTACAGACCTTAACAACAACAAAAAAAAAAAATGACAAAACCATTCATGGTTGCTAAAGTCTGCCATTAGCTACTAGAAATATTTACTGTAACACATTTGATTTATAGTATCACATCTTAAAGACTGAGCTATACTAGAGTAGCTGAAACATTCCAGGAACTGAAAGATTTGACTGGTTTTGGAACTGCTACCTTCGGCACCACAGAAGCATTCCTTTTAGCAGAAAAATGTTCTGAACATGATTTTTCAAAACCACCAAGTTACCAATATAACTGTATTTCAGTCAAGCACAAAATGAAAATATATAGTGCACAGAAACTAATTACACCCATTGTCTCCACTTTTTTTACTGAAGCGAGAATGAGAAGAAAAAAAAACTCACCCCTGAAGTATTAGTGCAAATTACTAATACAAAATCTATCTGTGAGATATTTCACAAGCTGGATTAATTATTGCATAAGTACAAATAGCCTCTTCATCAAAGAGAAAATCTCTCTTTAGAAACAGGGTAAAAAGGTAAAAAAAAAGCATCTTAGTAGCCTGAGTGATTTTTGTGCCAGCTTCCATTTCTAAAATAGCAAGAACCTGCTAAGAAAGTTATGAGGGGGAAGCTGATGCAAATTTGTTTGAAGAGGAAACACCACTATTTTTAATCCCTTGCCCTAACAACAAAACTTTGCATGTTTTAAAATGAAAACTGCAGCTTTGCAAAACTGCTCTCATAACTTCCAGCCTTGTAAATTCTGCTTCTTCTGTGAGCAGTGTTTAATAATCATACAGAAGACAGATAATTAAACCATAGAAATCACTGCATTTCCACTCCCATCCCTTCTTGGTTAAAAATGTAAGAAAAACATAGCAAATGAGATTTTGTCTCAAGTGTTTTTCCCCTGCTATTAAAGATGCTTCTCTGTAAGGAGCACTTGCTGTTTTTATGCTATTAATAATCCTCTATTTGTGACATCAGCCCATCCCCACAGCAACACACTACGTTTCAGCTACTGGCTTAGATCCTCTGGCTGGTTTTAACGAGGAGATGGACTAAAACCATGGAAAGCTGGATCCTTTTTATATGTGAGGTTGGGAATTTTCTTAGTCTTTTTCTTCAGCAGGTTAGCGTTTCATTAATAAAAGGAGCATTCATCTATCTACTGAAGCAAATCTGCATGAAAGTTTACTGATATGGTGCCCATTTGCCCTCACATAACTAGAGATCAGTTGTATCAGCCCTATGATGTGCTAGTTAATGCTACATACAGTCCAGTAGGAGCAATGGGGACAGGAGTAAAGTGCCTACGTGGAAACTGGGACAGCTTGTCATGTGCACACCGACTACATTCTGTACAAATCTCTCTCTCAGACAGAAAAGAAAGAAGGAATAAAGCAGAACAAACTCCCATGCAATATTTACACTATTTAAGTGCTGCCACTGTTTAAATCTCTGAAATACTGTATTCAGGAGTTCTCATTAACATGGATTTTAATGGAAGATATTTGTCTGAGCAACTAAGTCATTTATGCTTACATAAGGCTGCCATTTACAACAAGAAGTATAATAGCATCTTTGAGCTTTTTAATTAAAAATTAATTAGGAGATTTAAGAACAAACTCATTGGGGGTTACTGTACAATAACATGTTTACAAAATTAGGTCTGGGCTTTTTGTTTTTGTTAAGTGTTTCAATCAATTCTGTGTCTATTAAATATAATTACGTATGATGCTTCCTCAAAATTATAATGTAGCATTTAAAGAGCAGCTGGGAAAAGTCTGTAATTTTAACTTCAGAACTAGGGTAACCATTAAAATGCAAATAGGTGGAAACAGCAGTTTGTTGATGAAGAGAACCCTCAGCATAAACATTTTATCCATTAATCTTGAGATTACAAAGATTCCTTCTGTTTTATTACTACTTACTACTTCTGTTAGTTGGGTTTCCTAGAAGATGTCAGATTCCCTCAAGAATAAACCATTGTTAGGAATAAAAGCCTGTTCTTACTACACAGGAGAACACAGATAAAAACATGCACTTCTGTACATATACATATCCATAAACATATGCTAAGGAATGTCTACAGTGAATTAAGCAGGAAAAAAAAAATTAAAATATTTTGTTCCTTTTTTTGTAATACCACTTTGAAAAAGCAGCTAGGTATTCCACTTCCACCCTAGCTTAAGCAAGTAGCTTAAATGGATCAGAGTCTAATATTCTGCCCTGATTTAGGAAGGCATTCAACCATTTGCTTAATTTTATTTTAAACAAGGAAAAGAAAGAACGAGCTCAGGTTTCAGAGATCTATTTCTGGCCTGGGGATTTATTTATGCTAAATTTATTTATTCCAAAGCTTTAAATGGAGTTATTCTAATTTGCTACTGCTTCTGTGAGAAGAGAATTTGATCCACTGCATTCTTCAATAGAACTATATGGATAAGCAAGTAAGTAACGTTATCTGTTTGAAAGAAATTCTCACAAATTTACGTAAATTCAGTTTAACATCAGTTCATCCAACAGAACCAAAGGAATATCTTAGTTTGAATAAGATTACTCTTACAGATGTCACACTGAGCTGAGAGATATTTTCTAAAAGGTGAAGCGTAAGAATTGTGCAGATGCAAACAGCAAACCCGGCCGGGCGACAGCGCAGTTGACTGTACGAGCAGAAAGCAACATGTAAATCAAACATGTCACAGTTGTGGATGATGCCAACACAAGCAAAGGATCAGTAACTGTGACACCAGTGTGGGCGAGCAGAGCTTCACCCACACCGTGGCTCTGAAGCTTTCCTTCCCAGCACTCATCAGGAGAATGTATTGCTGTAGGGTTCCAGCCAGGGGGTCCTTCCAGCGGGATTCTGCTGTCGGACACCGGCACAGCCACCCAGCCCCCAACCCATACACACCCCCACCCTTGCCACCCAGTAATGGGGGATCTTGTACTTAGTGTTCTCATTGGTTTCCAGGGATGTCTGCTCAGTGTTTTCATTGTCATGGTCTTTTACTCCATTAAGCTCATTTCTGGGTATCCTTCTCTTAAACCCAAGAGAAAGTATTCTACCCTCATTGTTAACAAAAAACCTCACTCTTACAGTTGACTGAAGAAAGGCTCCTAAATGCTCTGTTTAAAAAAGATGATGTTAAACTCCAGATTGCTGAAGTCTGGCTGTAATTTATAGAACTCAGTGTCTTAAACAGTGGAGAAAAAGCACAGATTATTACCTTTACCTACATAATGCTCTGGCCCAAGCACGTCCTGGTCAACTGATCCATCCTAACAGCATCCATTCTGCTTTCTTTTTATGTAATTTTTTTCTGTAACTATTTGTCTTCTTTTTTATGTAAATATTGGGCATGGTTCAAACGCTCCACTCCACTTCCATATCATGCCAGGCTATTCATTCTTTGAGAGGTCATTTCCTTGAAGGCATTGCTTAGACTTCTGATATGCAAAAACTAAATGAGGGTTGTGCAACGAACAAAGAACTTAATCAACTAACCACAGAAGGATTCACATCTTGCCTGATAAGTTTGTGACTCAGAGAAACAACTCATTAACAGACAGATGTTTATATTAGAGGATTCTGGGGGATGATGAATCATTATTACACTTAGAACAACAATGCTTTGCTTGAGGCAACCAGCCTTAAAATTTCATGAGTTCTAGATTCAGAAAAATGTTACCCAAAAGGAATGGGGAAGAAAACAGATTTCTCTGATAGAAGTCCAAATTTAGACTAACACTATGAGAGAGAAACTTGTTCAGGGAGAGAATGCAACCATAAAGAAGGTATTTTCATTTCTCTGAAGTCAGTGGGAATTTTTCCTGACTTGGAAGCATGAAACCAGAAGAGTAACATTCTGGGATTGATTCCTCTACCCCTTTTAGCCCCCAAAGGCATGACTTTTCCTGAAATTCAAAAACATGATTTCAAAGCGAAGATCAAGATGCAGCATGATCACACTGTATGAATATCCAGAGCACCAGAAGGGCTGTTAAAGCAATCAGGAGAAATTGTGTCAAACAGAATTTGGCTACTGATTCTACAGAGAAAACACAAGGGGCTGTGGAGATCAGGGGAGATTTCTGAGGACTGGAAGAAAGGAAGAAGGACAAGGAGGAGGATCTGAGGAACTAGAGACCAGTCAGCTTCACTTGACAACAATAACGGCATGAACTGAAATGCAGAGAATTCCATTTAAACATAAAAAACTTTTTTTTTTTTTTTTTTTTTCCCTGTGAGGTCAAATGTTGCAATAGTTTGCCCAGAGATGTAGTGAAGTCTACTTCTCTGGAGATATTCAATCCCTGGATGGACAGAGTCCTGAGAAACCTGTTATAGTTGACCTCGATTTGAGCAAGGTGGTTGGACTAGATGCTTTCTAGCAAGAAGCAAGATTTGAAATGTGACATATTTCATAGCTGCCTATTAGACTTCTTTATTTTTGAGCTCTGTTACATATTTATGAAGTAAAAAAGATCACTATTTCCTCTCTGACTAGCATGTAAGATAGTTCCATGTAATCAGCATTTTCAATAAAGTAACAATTACTGAATGATATATTGTTGTCTAAGTACGAGCCTTCTGCTTGTCTTCAGCTGAAAATCAAATTACTTCAACAGCTTTATTGAACTTTAAATGGGGCAGAAATAACAGAACCATTTTAAAAATTGTTCTCTAAAACAGAGCAATTTCTTCATTCCTCATTCAGCTTAAACTCCTATTTCAGATACTTAGAGAACAAAAACAAAATGAGAATATTTATTCAAGCCAAAAAATCCTGCTAAAAATATATGACAAATCTAAGCAATGACTTTTTTAAAAAACAAAACCAGACAACCAACCAATTGTGTTGATAGAGACCTGAGTCAGACTCAAAGCCATACTTGGAAGCTCAAAATAAATAGAACTAAGCGATATGATTGAATTTTTGGAACTGAATCTTGATCCAGTGCCTTTTCAGAAGTGACCTGAGAGTAAAGGTTGAATCTAGTGCAAAGTATGAAATCAAACCAAAGCAATAAACACCAACTGGCAGCAGAAGTGGAGTGTGGGCTCCTAGCAAACAGATTTTTAAACACTTCTCAACTCAGAATTCTGTGGAGTTTATCAGGCTTGAGACACATCTTGATCAAGATGCAGAACAGGGTAGTAGAGAAGAGTAAGGAGGAAGAAGAGGCTATGTGCCTGCTGTGCTGTGTGAAGCAAGTATTCTTTAATCACAGTTTCACCAAGGGATGGAGCTTGTTGTTAAACATTCCATTTTCAGCGCAGTATCTTTAAACCAAGGCTGCACTTCTCAAGGGTACTGAGTGACTTTGCCATATAGTCAACTTAATTTGTCACACTTAAGTAGCTACCATAATTAATAGTTTAATTATAATTTGTAGAACCACTGAACAACAAGGAAAAAGCAAAGTTTAATAGTTTTGCTACCAAAAGGTAATGAGCTTCGGCAAGTATTCAGCTGATACAACCTGTCATGGGAAAGTAGTCTTCTAGAACAAATCACCACATGGAGAAAATTCTATACTGGTCTTTGCTGCAATCCTGATAGTATGTGGGAATAAGGGAAATAAATCACAAGCCATTGCTAATTAGGGTAAAGGTTGATAATGCAACATTTACTGAATTAAATCAGGCTGCAGTGGCTAAGTGGCAGACAGTAGCCTGTGTTCCTAAATAATCACAAGGGCTACTAAGCCCTGGACACGAAGCAGATGTGGCCTGCAAATCTAACTAGACATATCTGAGACTGAAAGGTAAGATTCTACCAGATGATCAGAAAATACATACATCCACACAGATCTACACAGACCTGGGAGATTCAGGAATGCTAAGAAACAAGTTGTACGATATATATATGAAATATTAAAAGAAAAATACTCCATCTTTGACTTGACCAAAGAAAGTAACTTGTTATTTTCTTTCCTATATAAGTTTTTGGATCCCACCATTTATTTAGCACTATGGCATCTCTACTAAACTGTTTAGAGCTAAACTGTCAAGATCTTTTACACCTTATCTCTAACTTGCATTTACATTTTGGGGCTGGAGAGGGAGAGAGAGAGAGAGAGAAGGAATGTTAGTCAAACCAGTTAATGTTCTGAAGAAAGTGTCAGTCCCAATGAAACTTAAGACTGCCACCTACTTTTCAGCAAAGAGTCTGTGCAAGGGAGAATTGTGTTCTTATCTTTTTCTTTCCAGTAGTCTGCCATAATTAAAAAGTAATATCCTCTCATTAAAAGCTCAGTTTTCAGAAGTAGAACATTCATCCACAGAAGTGTTTGCAGTAGGAGGAATCTACTAATTTACTGTTATCCACAGAAGTCAAAAGCATGTTTTTATTTAATATTGTGAAGATAGAGCTGGTTGAGAAGTTATTTCTCACCTTAAATAACTGAAACTTTTGTGAGAAAAAGAAGAAAAGCCTATCTAGTACAAACTATTTGGATTTTTTTTTGCAACACATGATAAGTTTTGGCAGAAGAGTCTACAACTACTTATTGTTCCCCCACCCCCCTTTCCCTAGCAAACAATTATGAGTAAAAAATATATGCTTTCTTTGGTCTTTCTGCAAAATACATCATTACTCCATATTCCAGATTTTCCATAGGAACAGCTGAGATGAAGCAGCCTTCAGTAAGAGCTAGCTTTCTAGGGACCTGAGCACTTGCAGTCTTTTGAAATGAATATAAATGGCAGCAGAATGTGTTGACCACATCTGAACAACAGACTTACAGAAAAGTCATGTGCCTGCTGAGGTATCAGTACTTCATCCCTTTAACTTTACATATTTGATTCTCAGAACACCACTTCTAGGTATCATCATTAACAATTTAACAACAAGGCTACAGATACAAAGCAGCCTGCGGACCAAAAATGCATTTTACTTGAACAATATTTGATGAACATTTACCTTCCTACAGTTCTGCTATGGACAAAACCATGGTGAGGTTAGAAAAAGATAAAGACTGCAGCATTATACATGCAATTCATAGTTTGGGGCATGCTTAGTAAATGATAGTGCCACTGATATCAATATGAGGGCAGTGCATTTGAGGTTTGTGGAACTGAATTGCTGAAACACACCATCTACACAACAATCAGACTTCTAGCAAACTATTTCCTTGAGATTCAGATCTGAAGTGTTCAGAATTTCCTATTGGTTATATTCCTCTGCTAAATTCTCAAGGGAAGAGTTTACAGGAATCCATCAGAAAACCTGTCCAACAAAGCTTTAAAACCTTAATAAGCAACAAGATCCCAGCCTATCTTCAAACTATAATAAATGCAATTATCAAGTCATTCCATTTAGCAAATATGCTGGTCAATTCTTTCATCCACTATTTTGAGAATGTTATCTCCTAGTTTTCAAGCCATTTCTGCACATGAAGACAGATGAAAAATTTCAGGATGTTGTGTGAATTTCTGCTTTCTGTACTTTGAAGTATCTGAATTAATGGATGGCACTTCATGTATCTGCCCCTAGATACTGCCACGCACACTGCTGACCTAAGACAGCCTTTCAACCATTATCTTAGTAATACAACTAGGACAGGTAGTTTCAAGACAGACATACCTGGTGCTGAATGCATTTGTATTGCAGCAAAACAATGAAGGAAGTAGCTGTTCACCCAAAGTTCAAAGCCCGTTGAGCTACAAGGCCTTGCTGAGCACAATTGTGAGGAATGATTTATACTCGATCCATATTCAATTTCTCAACTCCTGCAAAGAAAAACAGTAAGGATGGAAACTGGTTACAAAAATATGAGTTATACAAAACCAGCTAATTATTTAATTTTGACTCATTAAGACTGTTAACGAGTAACTTCATGGCAGTGGTATGTCTTGTAACAAATGCTATGGGATTTGCAACACAAGACTGTGACAAAATCATACATCGTAACCCAGTAGATTATTCAAAATCATGATACATAATCAGGAGGAAGAACAAATCAGACATATTTATTTGTCTTGTAGTACTTTGTTTCTGCAAGATGATGTAGTATAGTTTAATCAGTATATTCAATATGCGTTCACACAATTTTAACAAGATTTGTTTTTCATCTCTTGGAGTCACAAGAATATTTCACTTTCAGACCTCATGTAGCCTAAGTGTCTGGAAGACTTAGTTTTTAAGAGCCAAAATATTGCCTACATTAATACATTTTTTAAATTATTTTTTTTTTAAAGATAAATTCGGCATTTCAGTGCTCTATGTATGTGAGAACATAAAATGAACACATTTTCTTAGCAAATGGCTGAGGTTTAATTTAGTGATGGAGGTCTAGATCAAAGAATACATTTTAAAGCCATTTTTCTCTTTCTCAAGATTTACACATTGTTTTCTTTCTGGGAGCAACCATGGTCATTGTAAAGCTGTGTTTTAGTGTATTATATACAGCTGAAGAGAGTTCACACAGCTGCTTATATAGTAACCAAGACAACTTTATTATTCATCAGAACTTAAAGAAGGCTTAAAGAAGAGTCTGGCTGTACTGTCTTTATACCCTCCCACTGGACAGCTGTAGACAGCAATAAAATATTCCTCATTTCACAATTTTTTGGATTTATTTTTTGTTTAGTTCCACTCCATACACATATATATTTGAAAATTAATAGATGCATAATATTTTACCATTTACAAGTCCCATTAGAGCGTGCAATAACGATCTACAAAGAGCTGAAAACTGAGGCTCAGGCTGAAACTCTCCCCTTAAAACTCTGTAGAAACACTTCTAAAAACTGAAACCAATGGTGACAAAAATAGGAGCTTCACTGGAGAGCAGTAAATATAGACACAAGTTTCCAATGACTATTCAGAGATTCATTCTACAATCAGTGTGCTGTGTGCGCGCAGAACACTTACTCCAGCAAATGACTGCAGGAATGCTATGAGATATGAGTATTCAGAAAAATGTGATAATGCTTTGAAGATTTTCATCATTTGTTCCTAAAAATATCAGGTGAGGTGCAGCATTTTCCAAATTCACCTGTTATCTTTTCTAGAACGTCACTGTTTGATACATTGCCTTTTCTTTCCCACTATGTTAACAGAGAAATAATTACATTTTCAGCATGCCAGAAGTGACATGCTCTGCCATCTGCTTTAGCAAGGTCAAATGTTATATCAACAGAATCAAATTAAGATGTAATTTTGAAGTGGCTTTGACACCTAGTCAAATTTGCTTAGAGGAGTCTTAGATTTTTGAATAAACTTGTAAAAACAAGTTAAGAAACTAATGGAAGGAACTAATTCTGACAAAGTACAGCTATACTGGTGAGGCTTGTAAGGGGTTTTAAAATTCTTTTTGCCATTTGATCCCTGCATATATATGTATGTATATTTTTATGTGATTCAGGCTGCAGAAGAGCATGCTAAGACCTTGTGGAAACAGAATGCTCACGCCTTCAAAGAAATCATCTGCAATTACAGACCCGCAATAATATCGAGATTTTGACAGGTGCTAATATCACTGTTTTTCTCAGCTGAGGATAGAACTGCAAAGTGTAATGAATTAAGTTGGCTACAGTAATTTGCAAGAAATACGAAAATAGGAAACATTTTTATGATTTCCTGGTGCTCGATAGCTTTTATTAATTTCCCGTACCTGTTCTGCCAACATGTAGGCTGTTGCAAATGAAAGCAGTCTCCTAACTATGCTGCAACATGTTCAGTTGTAGAGAGGCACAGAAGGTCTATAGGAGGAAGATATTCCAACCAACTGCCTCTTTCAGCAGCCTCTCTGTTTAGGCTGTTCTTATGCAGAGAACTAAGACAGACACTCGGGTGGGCTGTAACACCAAACCTCAGGGGATTCAGAGAAGCATATGCTGGTTTATATTGCTCATGCTTATTATCATCCAAGTAAGATAAATGAAGAATGCAGAAGTTCCTCTTTTCACCTCTTCTCTCTAAGCACATTTCTGTCAATTGCCAGGACAGATACTTCACGGAAATTTCCAAATACATGCTTTACTGCATCAAAGGACATCATGGCTCAGCTTGCTCTGATGTACCCTTGAAATGCCACTTCGCAGATTCTTGGCACAATACATTCTGTGAGTTCAGTCCGCAGCATAAATAAGCTATTAAATAGATCATCCCCACCACACACCATGAAACCTTCCAAGTAGCCATTAGGGTATATTGTGTCAATCTGCCCTGTGGAGACATTTATAAAAGGCTCTTTTGCAGAGCACAATGTAATGGCTCCTTCAGGGAGTGTAAAAATGAATAAGATTAGTCACAGTATGGAGTCTTAATAGAATGAAAAGGTGATCTATATTAATACATTATGATGAAGTACCATGAAGGAAAAGCAGAGAATACCTAAACATGGTTTGGTTCATGTTACATTTTGGTAAAAGAATTCTACAAGCATTAATGTCACCTATTTACTTACAGGGGACTAAATCCTGGGTCTCGGGGTTTGATTTTTGTTTGGGTGTTGTGGGTTGGTTGTTCTTTTTAATACATTTTTAAAAAAGCAATACTTTTGCTCATTCTAATTTTATTTTACCATGGATATCATTGGAAATTAACTGATAAACCTGGGGAAAAAAAAATAAAAATCATTTGTTATGTCAACCACTATTAGACTGGTCTATTCAAAGCAATTGAGTTAGTAATTACAATGAAAGCAAACAAAGAAAAATCATAATTTGTTTGCTGGGAAAGCTTCTGGCAGTGGTCTGCTTGAGACTTTAGGGATTAACTGTGGGTTAAAAAAAAAAAAAAGCCACAGATATTGGTCTAGTAATTTTGAATTGGGGTTTTCATAAGCCATTTGCAGAGAAAAATGTTTACTTGAGCCTAAAACTTGCTGTCACTAGGATGGAACTTTTTCCCAAGGAGATTTATGCATGAAATTCAAACATGGTAAAACATTTCCTTTTACGGTTTATGTAAGCCATGTACAGAAACCTACATTTTCAGGTGTTAACTTATGCAGAGATATTTTTAGCTTTTCATTGGATGTAGGGGGAATGTTTTCAAAGCTACAAGCAAGGTTTGCTTTAAAATCCATCCAAAAAGTATCACTACATACATTTTTGGGGTTGATGCAATGAGCGACATGCCAATATCTTTGTGTGAAAGTATTTTGGTTTGAAATATTGCACAGAATTTCCAAAAGCCATGGAGATTTTACTTCTCTAGAACACACAGCAGAGAATCTACCCTTAAAGATGCAGTATGGGGGGGGGAAGCAACTTCTACAGTAGATGAGGTTAAAAGATGTTTCTAGATGCTACCTAAAAATACTACAGACATAAGACAGATGGCAAAGGTGAGGCATCTTCCTTTTCCTCTGCAGAACCATCCCGTAAGATTAAAATTCACAGTACAAAATTTCATGAAAATGACAGATCCTACATTTTGCTAAAAAAAAAAGGAGAAGTGGAGAATCTCATCAGGCAGACTATGCTTGAGTAGGTTTCCTTTTAGGGTATTCCTTACCAGGCCCAAATCTGGAAAGTACCTCTCTTCAGAACAGGTCTTAAACAGGAGACTTCTTAAGGAGAGAGACTAGCTTGGCAGTCAGAGAACTAGCTTCTCTATACCTGCTTTCCCTCTCTAAAAAAAAAAAGAAAAATGCCAAGAAAAGGGGAAGTGAAGTAACTGCAAAACATTAACAGACATTGTCCTTTCTCACAGAGGAGATGAGGTACATACAGCACTTCCAAGAGACACTTGTGCAGAATGATTTCTGAAAAAAGACATCCAGTGACAGAGAATTTGTAACCTCCCTACTAAGGCCATTGCTTGTCCGTCCTTACCATTAAGCTTCTTGCCACAACTTAAGACCCTTATTTCTTGCCATTTTCACCATGCCTTTGGAAAACACTTTATTTCTCTCCTTTCTGCAGCATATAAAGGGTAAAAATGTCACTTTCTAGACTAAATAATCCCAAAACTTTTAGTCTTTCCTGTACATTCTTGGTTATTCTTGTTCCTCTCTGGCCTGTCTACATTTTGAAGTGTTGTGGCCAAGTTAGGCATACTACCATACATGAGGCTTTAGCAAATAAACCCTCTCAAAGTGCTGTGAGTATCAATGTATCAAAACCAGCTGGACTTTCCTTCTAAACACATATAGGAGCATACACGCTTATTTTTCTCCTTTCTGAAAACAGAGGCTAAGGATGCAGTAGACAAGGGTGAAAACCACATTTCTCTACAGCAGAACGTAGCCCTCTATATCATCCTTCTGCTATCTAACATCAGCAGCACAAAGGTAGAGTGTGCCCCATGGGAACCAGCAGCTTCTGCTGACCCAGATCTCCTTGTAATCTACATATTCTTACTCGAGAGCCCCACCTTTTTGCTTCCTTGGCCACAACCACTACCCCAGCACTTCAGACTGACTCCCCTGCCTGCTCCTAAAGGCTGCTGGCAGCCTGAGCTCCCCCTCCACCTTGTTTTACTGCTGTGAAGCTCTTACCCGGCAGAGGTGTGGCAGCAGTGGGCATTTACATTCCCTATAGAAATCCAGCAGCAGAGATGTAGGCTGCTCCTCTGATGCAAAACCCCAGTTACAAGCAGGCCAAGTCTGTGTGTCCTCCAGCCCTTTCAGGAGAACACAGTTAACATTCCTTGTCTAGTTTCTTTGATTTGCTTAAGTGTGCAAATGTGCACAAACTGAACCAACTGCAGAAGGTAAGTTAGTCTGCTTCTGTTAAGTGCCAGAGCACTTTCTGCCTCTATAGTTGTTCTTTGCAGCAGCAAAACAGCAAAAGGCAGCCTTCATTTGCATGCACCTGTAATTGACTTAATGCTAACGATTAGTAATGACTGAGTTGCATGCAGCAAGTTAGCAATTAGGAACAAAGACTACAGGCAACACCATCTTCCTGTCGCTGAAGTTTAATTCATACTAAAATGAAGCATTTACATGGGACAAATTTATGGGAACTTAGGAACCAGTTTAGCCAGTGTGCCATGCAGAAACAGAAAAGCAAACAATGTCCCATTGTTTTGCTCCCAGAAATAAAACCAGTCAGGTAGCCTTTACATTTCCTATAGCTACAATTAAGTTGATGGCAGTCATAGTGAAAGATATCTATCCCTGTATTGCTACAAATTAAACAAAAATCACTTACAGAAAATTGTGAACAGAGCCCTGGAGAGCCAAAGAGCAGCTTAGCACATTTCAGAAAGTAATTTTCTCTGAGAATATTGCATGGGATAATAAAACTGCAGATAAGAACCCCATTTTAGTGCATATCTTTTGCCTCTGCTGTGTTGTTACCTCAGGATTATGGTAGTGTTTTGAGAAGATAGGAGACAAAAAAAGAAACCCCAAAGAAGATATGTGTCCTCATTACTTAGACACTGTGATGAGGGGCGACATAAAAACGCCTCTACACAATGAATGAGATACTCAGTGGAAGCCTCTGCCAGGTGTTGTCAGGTTCAATTGCCTGGAGGCTCCAGCTGGAAAAATTAAACAACTCTGGTGTGAGCCCCCACCCAGTAAACCTGAAAGAAGTGAATTATCTCCCCTAGGTGCCCTTGCCAAGTAATATTTCTGAAAGCTCTGGCTTTACTGATATAAAACAAAGCATACTGTATTGAGAACAAAAGAAATTTCAGATAAACTACAGATAAAAATTAGTAATTTCCCCTGTGTAAACCCTGGCTCCCTAGAGTATCCTGACAGCAATTTTAACCTCCCTCCCTCCTCACACTCTTTAGTAGATAATGAAGTAATGCTTATAATGGTAGCTTCTCTCTTGTTATACCTTCTCATACACTTTGTCCTCCAGTACTTCCTGAATTCACGAGATGTCTGGGTCAGAAGTGACATGTCTCAGCTAGAAGTTACCTGCACTGATGGAAACCTGGATAGCCTGACTAAGGCCGTGGCTCTTGTGGGTCTAGGCCAGCTCTGGAAGTCTGACCTGAAACCCAGGCAGGTCCACATCCCACCTGTAAGGCATAGGCTGCCTGGGAGAGAGAAGGAAGCTTGGATCCGCTTCTGCTTACAGCTGTAGAGTTTAGTGCTTGATCCCACTTCTATTAAAGCTCACAGCAAAGGTTCAATTGTTTCAGGTGCGTAGCATCAGCCTCATAATCTCTCCACTCAAGAGACACCAGCTCCAAGAATAAGGTACACACAGAAGGGCATTTAGAACAGGAGTGGAAGAAAAGACACGATGTTTGTCTCAAAATCACAATATAGAAAAGGATTAAGAAAGATTCCAAAAAATATGTTATTTGTTATTTTTGCTGTCTCTGCCGTACCATAAACCAAAGTGGGATATGCAGAGCAGACCTGAGCCTGCATTGTCCTGCAACGCTGTCTGCCTCTGTGCAGAATGTTTCTTCCTCATCCTCCAATCTTTTTTTTCCATCTCAAGGAATCAAGGCATTAGTTTTGCATACTGGGACTGGCAAATAAGTCCTCAGCATGGAGAATGCTGTCTCAGGACAATACTATTTTGTTCTTCAAGAGGTACCCTCTCACTGTGCATTTCCATAGTGGCACTGGGCAAACTGGCAGCAGCAAAGACTCAGTAGCAGAATGCTTCTCACTTGAAAAGCCTGAGAAATGTATCTCACAAAAACACCAGCTTTCTTCCTGGTGGTTTGAGTCTTCATTCAGTTCTTGCAGTTAGTGAACTGTTTAAACCTTAAATTACAGTGTATAAATAAAGCATATGTGTCAAAAACCATACAGAGAAGTGGGACTGTTTACTTCAAGTTTCTGTCCTATCTGTAGAGGTGTTTTCTTCCTTTCCATCTCTCTCAGTGGTGTCCTATCCTTGCATCTCACAAGGTGATGCATGAGCTACACTAAACCTTCCATTTTTAGGCTTGGAAAGTGGATTTTGTCTGTTGCTAGTTTACAGTCTTATGTGCAAAACCTGAGTGTCTAAACAATGTCTCTGAAAGTATAAATCTTAAAGTACTGACAAATATCGTAACTGCCTGCAAGCTTCATGGAACTGAGGAACTACATCTTCTGAAACAAAATTAAAAGCATCTAACAGCACTCGCTACACTTGATTTTACAACTGTACTGCAAAATGCTACAGGAAGGGTATGACAATAAGAAGGGAAAATAAGTTTTAGTAACAGTGAAAGTTCAAAAGAGAAACTGTCTCACAGCAGTACCTTATCATCTAATTTTGTTGAAAGTAATTTCATTTTGTTTTTAAAGCAAAACCATGGATGCAGTGGAAATCTAAGCTTCAGTTAAATGGCATTTCTAGTTCTCCTTGTTGGTAAGAAAGGCTTAATAATAGGATAATGAAAACAGAATAATCATAAAGCAAAGGGACAGAATGCAAATGAAAGAGAACATATATATTAATTTAAAGTAAAGCTCAGGATCTAAGGGAAATCTGGCTGGGATTACTAACTCGTTTCAGCCATGCTGTAACTGCATGGAGCAATACCTTAGTGTCTGCAGAGGAAACTACAAAATCTGTGTATGGAGCAAAGCTCCAAAGTGGCAATAAATAATCTTAGTGGACCTGGCAGAAATTTATAGCCATGCAGCACAGAGGCCTAGAATCTGAGCAAATCAGTATTTAGAAGGTGAACAGGGGTAAGAAAACTTGGCCCTGAAACAAGAGCTCAGGATTCCATTTTAGTTGATGCAAATAATTCAAATTCAAGGAGGCAGTAAGATAATGTAATGAATAAAGGGTTATACCACAGATAGAATACTTTTCAGAAAAAAGCCTAAATGTAATATATTCCATACATTAGTAGATATCTGCTTTAATTTTTGTGAAATTAAACACATGCTAAATTCAATGGACTTGATCTCCTGTTTGCTTTGAGAGCTCCTTAACTGATAAGAAAATAGTAACTTTTTGCATGTCTTCTGGTTTTTATCATGGGAATAACTTATTGTGCCAGGTTACATTGTAACACATCTATTGTGTGATTCTGTGCAACAGATTGTAGCTTAATAACGTAAGTCAGGAAATTCAAGATATAGGTAAGGTCTTTTGTGATTTGGCAAAGTCTTATCTGTCAAGCTACTGGATATCTGAGCTGAAATAGAAATGACAGGGAAAGGAAGAGCGTGGGACAAAGATACGGTTTCCATAATGCTGATTTAGTAAGTATCCTGCAGACTGCTCAGGTAAAGTCCTTAGTGTCCCCAGGAGTGTAGGTTAAAGCTATCAAAACAGAGAAGAAAAGCTGTATTGCTTCTGTTGCTGTCCATAGCCAACAGTGTCAGGGACTGTGCCTGCAACCAAGGTATCAAGATATGCAGGACGCTAGTTCATGGCATTTGCACCATTGCTATGAGCACGGGAACAGAAAGAAGAGAACTGATCATCTGTTTCTTCCGCTTTCCTCCCAACAAGATTCAGGTGTCCCATTCCCTTGCACAGCACTGAATGATCTTCCTTGAAGAGCAGGAGTGTTAGGGATGGGATGTCCTTGTGTGTCCATGCAGCAGGAGGCCACAGTCTGCCCAGAGAAAGCAAAAACCTTCCCAGAACTGGTACTTTGTTCTGTGACTGAGATGGAGCTTCTAGTGAAATCAATAATCCTTTTACTGCCTGCAACACTGGCAAGCTATCCTAACACAGAAACAGTGGGCAGGGCAGATGTATCATTCAGGCTATTTATTTTCACTTATAGCCCAGAAGTAGAACAGTAATAAAAAACGTGTGAGCCTTAACAGAAGAAATGTCTGAATATATTTACATTATCTCCTTTCTAATTTTATATATCATAAGCTTTTCTTGTTGGGTTTTTTTTTTTGTTAATCCAGAATTAGATATTAGAAGTTTGTCAGTTAAGCCTGTGAATGACATACCTGCTCTTCCAACATTCACTAGAAAACTGGAAGTGATATACTTACTGCAAATGGGACTTGGATGTTCATGGAGGAATCTATTATGGGAGGACAGATTGCTGAAGAAATGTTGTATAACTGATCCAATGAGCATCTGTAGAATACTTCTTTAAAGAAAGCTGCACCACTAGCACCAGAGAGAAATCTTACATGAAAAATGCGTTTATAGTTACCAAGCAAACTGAGTTCTAAACAAAAGGCCATTCAAGAAAACTGCACTACAGGACCTTCTAAGAAGAGTAAATTTGTATTTTGTTTTCTGGTGGACTTCTAAAAAACGGACCTGACAGGTACTGATTAACTGGGTTAATTGTACATATCTATGCTGTCTAATAAAATCCTCATCATTCTCTGTCAGTTGATAGATATCAAAAGCAAGGACATATAGGCTGAACCATCCTCTAATGCTCTGTGAGCTTGATTCCATATGTTTCCTAAAATTCCTTAGGCTATATTGGTCTCACACCATCATTAAATATAACACGTCTCTGTCTCTCACGGTTTAGAGACATTTTTCCTAACATGCACTAATTCTTTATTCTTCTTTATTAAAAATGATATATTCTTTGTGTGACATATCAGCATAGCTAAATAAGTCAACTCTAGCACACCTATCCATCTTAATGGAAAACATGTTTATTATGCATGAGAAAATACTTTCAGAATATGCTTTAATGATATCCTAAATAGCATTTTACTTTCAACCTGAGAAACACAGTTGTTCTTGGTATAAATTCAAATTAAGATTAGTGACGAGCATTGCCAATAAAATAAATGAATAGTTGGGGAATATTTAGATCTATCAGTGGAGTGTATGCTGTACTGAAACAGCATTATGTCCTTGCAGGTATAGAATTTTAAATCAAAGTAACATTATTATCAGTGTCTAGCTTCATGCACTTTGCTTCACAGACACCATTATGCATTGAGCAGCAATTAGTGAGTCACCAGGGATACCTTCCTAGACTTTTCAGGTCAGAAAAGCTAATTAACCTTCCTCCTGTATTCTGAACAGACTAACAATAATCAGTGGCAAATCTCATCCTTCTTTTTTTTCCTTTTTTTCTTTTTCTGTCTTTTTTTTTTTTTTTAAACCCTCCTGTTTTAAAATATTGGTGGCAAATTAGGAAAAAAATTAAAGAAGTTTTCCTGATAAAAACAAAAAATCCACTAAAGAGGTCAAAGAGCTGAAAGTGTGACCCAGGTTTGTTTGTTTATACCAGTGACTCTTTGTTTAATAGATTTTCTACAAAGCTCCATGAAGGCAATTTAATTAACTATCCATTTACACTACAGGTAACAGCAGACACGCAGTGGTGACTGACATGTGAAAACAGTTGTATTTGCTTTGACACGGTGTGCAAATGCAATGACATTTACAATAGCTGCCCTTGGACAGAAGTAGCATCCAACCATCCAGGCTGGTGATGCAAAGTGACAAAGGTATTGCATTATGTCAATATGCATGATGTTAGGACAGGTCAGGTGGGATGACACCATTGGAGGTGATCTAACTCCACGCGATGCTGTCACGCTGTAGCTGCTAGCTTAAAGGAGACAGCACAGTATTTTGGAGGGATTTACCAAGAGGTCAATGGTAGTGGGCAGTGTCTCCAAAGAGGTGACCAGAATGTGTCACTTCTAAACCGATGGGAAATACTGAATATGTGTATTGGAGTCAAGTGGAACATATAGCATTCAGAATAGTTTAATTCTATGTTTAATACCTCATGCACAGAACTGACTATTCCAGAGAAGCAAACTCACGACTTGAGCCAACTTCCACATAATGCCTGTATCAGTTTCTTCATGGACAGTTTGCAGTTTGTTCTAAAAATGTAGATTTTTTTAAATTTTTTTTTAATTTTTTTTTTACTTCTCTAGTTGCCATTCGGGCCACCTTACAGATCTGTCATTTAACCTGTAACCATAATATATAATGACCTTCCAGATGCAAGAAGGAGAAAACCTCCCAGCATTTAGAAATGGTGCTATGCCACCATAAAAAAAGACTAGCAAATGAATCTCATTCTGACCATGATTTAATCACCTTCTGTAGAAACTGCTCCTGCATTTGATTTATCTTTAAAAAGCAGAGAGACAAGTCAAAGCAAATCTGGCAACACTTGTCGTCTTGGCGAGTCAACTTTCTGACAGTGGGCTACCATATCCAGGTGAATCCATCCAGGAAGGAAAGGAGTTGCAGGTTCCCCTTGTTTCCCATGGTGTGAAAGACCCAAATAGGAAACTAACATTTCACTAACGGTTACATCAGCCAGATCACAGCCGTGGGGTGGGTTTAGAAGGGTAAAGTACACAAGACATCCCTTGAGCAGGTCAGAGGATGTTGTCAAGATTTTGACAAAAAGCAAGGAAGAAGTAATGTGTTTGTGGGGAATAGGTTAAAACAGTTTTTCTACAGCATTTAAATACAGGAAAAAATCTTCAGGTCCCAGTGAAATGTGCCAGGTGAACTTAAGCAAAAGAATCAATTTAATGTTTCCAGTGTTTTGCTATGCATTGAAGATTGTAAGTCTCAGGACTTGAATTATATCAGAACAGGCTGGCATATCTGTAAAACTAATGTTTCAAACTCCTGTGTGATAAATTAAAATAATTCCACTCGTCACACTGCAAACAACTAGCTGTTCAGAAACCTTTGAAAAAGTACTTTCAAGATAAAATACGTGCTTGTTTCTGTGTCTTTTAAAAAAATGCTGTATCTTCTTCACAGCTTCAGTGGTAGAACAACATTCCATGTAAAATGTGTTTTTCTCTGACATTTAGACGTCTTGCAAAGTGGTTTATTATAGATCTTGTGGACATTTGGATATTTAATTAAATGTCAGAAACATATTCTCTGTCCTCATATGAATGAATGTGCAGCGCTTATTTATTCATAGTCTATTTGTTATTCTTTTTCTGTTTCTCACACAAAATTATCAGTTAGAAAATAAGTCATCAGAGACACTTAAAATTTTTAGGGGTCATAAATCTAATTAACCTCAGCAACTGTGCTGAAAATGGTGAATAATATCAGACAAGTTCTTACAGGAATCTATAGAACCATTCAGACTTAGAGGTATTTTTGCAGCTGTTTTTTCAACTGACCTTTATTTTAATTTTCAAAACATCCATGGAAGGCATGATGTAAGAAGCTGAGAATATGGAAACCAGGCTGGTATTAATTTTAGTCCTCAGCAAACACATTTAGGCCAGTGCTGTAAGCCCTGCTAAGAGCAAAGAGTGTGATACACCTGAGAGCTGTTAGTAAGCTGTAGTTAAATCAGGTATTTGCTGGGTTTTGTTTGTAATGAATGAATGGAGAGGGAACAATAAACTGCAGAAAACTGGAAACTTAATAATCTGTAAAGATTTAATTTTATTTAGGTTAGGTAGATATGAAGTAAACTTTTTGTTTTGACTTTGTGAAAAGTTTGACCAATTTGGATAAATCCTAAATTCTCTTGCATTGCAGTATGTACAATGAGGAAGCATTCCTTTTATTTTCTGTTTTCATCACAATTGATTGCTCTGTAATGATGACATGGGAGAATATCTGTATTTTTCACTTGCCAGTATAAAAAGTGGCCTCTGCTTACTGCTGCCTGGTACCATCCTGTAGGGTAGAACACATATCTCAGACCTGATAAGCTGACAAACATTAAATATTGAACAAAGTGAACCTTAAGACCATGTGACAGTAAGTTTCCCAGTAGACTAGTGAAAGAATGTTTCTTACAATTTAAGGGGAAAATGTGCAGATGGAAAAATAAGCAAAGCAGATAACCAGTTTTGATTCAGAAGAAAGGGATAATACTATTGACGAGTGATTGGTTTTGGTTCTAAATATCCAACAGATCGAGGTCACACATGGTCATGCATCAGAATTAATAACATTGCATATGAATGTCAGTCAGGGCTGAACTGCTACGTGGCCAGTTAAGAACATCTGGTCTAAATACAGTACTGCAGTAACAACAGGTCCAGGTCTGACATCACCCTAACTTCAAAACCAATCCATTCTGGACGGCTTATGTAAGGGACCTTTTCTCTTTTACACATCTTTTGCCTCATCATATGGTGTGAAATACAATTAACCCTAAGGACAGGAAACAGATATGTTTGCAGTCTGAAAAGCTATTCTGATGAACCTGTCCATGAACAAAGATTGACACAATTTACATCAAAAAGGGTAATAATACCAACTGGTATCTCCAGCATTAAGAACCAGAGATGATCTCTGTCTTAACTGATCGCTCTGGGTGACATAAAAGCATGTTTGAAAAATATCATAAATAGTATTCAAAAATTGTGTCCATATTTCTAATATAAAGTATTTCTAATGTTAAAAGCCAAGAGGTTCTGCACATTATCTGGTTAATGTTGCACTGTGGTTTCTATATTCTTTATAGAAACTTTCACTAAAAATGATTTCCACATTAATCTTTCCTTTTACTGTCTGTAATGAAACAAAAATCGTTCTAATCTATGCAGCTACACCCAGAAAAAGCATTCATAGTCTGCTGGGAATAGGTAACTGATTTTTGTATTATTTTTCACCAGCACATTTAGTAAACTTTACAGCACAGCAGAAGACTTACTTGTACTGAACATTAACATCTTGAATATGTTGTACTATAATCTGCGTTGTATTTTAACATAAGATAATCCTTCATCAACATTTATTTATGTGTGTCATTTTTTATTCTCTGTAGTACAGTAATTGTTTAAGACTGCTATTTTTAATACGGAACTACAACCAATGGAGCTAGACATTCAGCTAGGTATAATTTTATTAATTCTTTTTTCTACAGCAGCAGATGAAACTGTGAAAAGTAAAATTCTAACCAAGCATCTAATTGACTAGGCACTGGAGTGTGGATGTATGAGGAGATTCAGCTGCAAAAGATAGAAATGTACAGCCTGAATTCCGTTCAGATGGGAATTATCTATCTTGTATGCTTTGAGCTTCCTTTATCTTTTCAGGTGTAGTTAAACCTAGGAAGTTTTAGGCATGTAGGACCTGTGATCAGAGAGTATAGCTGAGGATCAAGGGATGAATCAAAAAAGCTTTCTGCAAATTTTCCTACAAGTCTTCCATCACCACAAGCTACATCTGTTACAATTTTGCATCTATTATTAGTGTGGACATCAGACTGAAACCATTATGTTGCTGTTCCTGCATATTTCAGATAATAATGTTCATTAGTAAAAAAATTAGCAAAAGCTATAGTATTTGGTGTCACTCACTCAGGAATTCTGTTCACTGTTCCCTACTAATTTCAGATGTGAAAAAAAAGAAATAATTCTGTAAGTTTATGAAATAAGGAAAATAGAATTAGACAACGTTGGTATGAGTGTTTAAAAAAATCAGACTTAATGTACATATTTATGTCATTATGTCTGTTCTGCAAGCAGTAGCTGATCTTTGCCACTGTAACCACAACAGTACAGGTTGCTCTGGCAACAGGATGCACAGGCAACAAGATTCTACTCAAGGCAAAAAGTTTAGGAGGGAAATTATACCTCTGGTATTTATAGCTAAAAATTCAAGAACATACTTAATTTCAAGCATCTAAGTGGTTACCATTGATCTTAGCTCTCTGTTCTAGGAACACTGGTCATTTACCTTGACTACAACAGAATAAAAGCTACCCATAAGAGAAAATTTATTCTACTGACTCCAGCAGAGTTACTCATCTGATCAGGATAAATGCCTAGTTAGATTGCTGGTGGAATTTTTTTTAACGGATTAGTGTTAGGGCCCATTTTATTTCACATTTTAATTACTAAGCTGACATAAAGCTTGGGACAATGCTTGTGATATCTGGTGATGAAACATAGTTGGGAGACATCATCAATGTAAAGGAAGAATGGAATACCCTACAGGACAATTTGGATGATATTTAGAACTGCAGTAATGGAAATAGGATGAAATGTAATAGCACAAAAGACACAACCGTTCACTTAGGGATGAATAACAAGAATTTCTGGTACAACCAGGGAGCTCATTAGCTTGAAAAATACAGAGGTGAAGAGTGACCTGGCTATGTTACCTGATCACAGAATGACTATGAACCGTCAATACGACTGTGGCCATGAAATATCAAATGTTATGTCAAGACCTATCAGGAAAAGATCCCTGTCAGTAAGATATTAATCATAGCGAGGAAGTCTGCCAGAATCTGCTCTTTTGTCCATACTCCTTGTATTTCTTTTCTTTTCTTTATTTTTCATCGAGAAAGGTATTTATTGATAGCTGTCTTTGTCACAGACACAGATATTTATAAAGGTATTAAACCAGAATAAAACTATAAAGTTAACAAATAAGTTTAATGCATGAGTCTCATGCAGACTAACAGAAAAAACTGAAAGGAATGCTGTTGAACATTGCCCATTGTCAGGCCCATCCTCAGATATGAAAGAGCACGATGAGGAATACAGGCTGCCACGTGGCAAGTTAGACATTCAGATACCTTCACTGCTTTCCAGAACCAGCAATCATGATACTAATGCATGGCTGGGCCTTTAGTCCTTTGCTTTAATCTCTTTATCAGAGCACACAGGCACCCCCTGAGCACACATCATTCCACACTTCCCCTAGAAAACGCGTTTTGAGGACAGAATTTTCAAGGCAGATTTCATCACTGCAGGAAAAATGATACTGGAGTTGATCCAATCTGGTCAGAAAAAAACTGTATTACCACATGTTTCCCAGTGCTATACTGAACATAAATATGAAGTGCTGAATACATGAGCCGAGAAAATTATTACGCTTCTGCCAATGAAAACTGTCTCTAAGAACTGCTTTTTCCAACCATGGAGTTTGAATTCTTGGCTATTTTAATTTCTTATTAATACAGAACAATGGTGAAGTTAGAGATCAAACTACAAGCTTTTCTATGCAACCTTCATACACTTGGAAACATCACAAGGTAATGATAGAGCCCTGATGATATTTCATCTTGAGTTTTGATCCACAGTATTTATTTCTTTGACCACTATTGTCTGGATGCTAAGAAACCAGAAACAGCTGGAAACTACAAACTTTAAGATACAGACTGGCAAAATAAGACCACAATTAAAATAATGATGGGAAAGCTGAGAAGTTTCATGATAGAGGTTATAGGTTAGACTGTTGGACTTAGAGAAGATTTCCCTACATATGAATGCATCAAGTACTTAAAGAAATGCCAGTAGATGGCACTCAGAAGTACGTAGCACGCTTCAGTTTTGTCATATCACTGAAAGCTGCTACTGCTGTTCATGGCCAATGCTTTTTTCTTTATGTATTTCTTACCACCAATGTTAATAAGCCCTTTAATTTTAGGTTCATTACATATACGCAGAGAAGAATCAGGCATTCAGAGAGTATGCTACTCAATATATGCAATGGTATTACAGCTCATATTAGAAAAAATTAGGGCTGCATATACAAACAAATTATCTATACAGGTTTTTTTACTCTGTTTTCTCATTTTGAAAAATCTGCTGGTGAAATTCTGACCAAGTGGCCTAACAAATTAATGTGATTTGCCATTTTACTAGGCTTTGATCCACCTTGATTAACATGATATGATTATATCAAGTATAAAGAAAACAAATTACCAAAGTCTTCAGTTTTATTTCAATGACTCAGCTTTCTGCAAGGAGGTATTTTGATCCTCTCTTTGCATGCTATTTCTCTTTTTTTTTAATTTTACAATTAACATTGCCAATTTAGCAAATGTTGACTTTGATCACTGGATTTCATTAAATGCTCATTCTCATGGATTAAGTAGCAAGATTGAACATCAGAACTACTTAAAAATGTAGACTCACTGATCTGCCTAGGGGTAAATGATTCTATTGTTTCTAACCATGGAGATTAGAGTTACAAAGGCAGATACAGCCTTCCAGGTAACTTGAGTCTATGCCATGGAAATCTTTCCATGCCACTGCAATAACCCTGATACTGTATTCAGTGAAGAGACATTGCAGAAAGTGGAGCCCCAGGGTTACATGCTCATGGCACTACTGCATTGGAAGATGAGTAAGAGATGAAACCCAACCTAGGAAAAACAGACCATGTAGAATACCAATTAAATATAGCTGTTTTGGGAAAAAAAGCTCCACCACACAAAATAAAACAAAACTGCAGGATTTAAAGATAAATGTTGGGGGGGGGAGTTCATTAATAGATAATAAGATAATGTTCAGTTGAAAGAGGATGTAAAGCTTACATATTGTTCTCCTAAAGGCTGCTTGGAATGCTAGCTAAATATTTTCTCCCAGTGACACCTATTAAAATGTCTTACTCTTTAAAAAACGCAGCATGAAAATAATTTTGCTTTCTTTCCACAGATAGCACTGGTATACAATAGCCAGAGGAAAGCCACAATACACTCTGAATTTTACTGAAGAGATCTGGATTTTCAAAAGCTGGATTCACCATTCTGTGTGTTATGTGGTACTCTGCTTCCTGGGGCTTAACATTGTCCCGAATTGCAAAAGTTATAGCTACACGAAGATCGTGGTGTAGATTGCTGACAAGAAGATCCAGCTTTCATCAAGGACAGCAAGAGAACAGCAGTTCAAATATTTGTAACGTAAATAAATATACATCCCGGGTGTTCTATGCTGAAGCCCAGATCACCAGATCTGACTCCAGAACCTTATTCTTGAGGCAGAACAGCAACGGTAACTGATGAACATGAAAAATAAGTCAGGGAGAGTTCACAGAAACCAGTGCAGCAGTACTGGTCAATATGGGAACTGTCAGGTCACAACACAGCAGCTGTTCAGCTCTTGGCAAGGTTTTCATAGAGCTCAAGGAAGTGGAAAAAAATTATGAAAGGATTTATGAAAGTGGATGAAGTATATAAGCTTTCAAAAAATTAGGACTATAAAGTTATTAGTTACATAATTAAGTGCTCCTATTTAAGTGAAGAAATGGTATGAACCTAACCAGTTACCCTCTTGTACTTTTTCTTCCAACTGTTTCCTTTTGTTTTACTCAGAATATGAGACTCTAGTCACAGAAAGAAAGGTCTACATCCCCTTCAAGATCATTTGTATTATAGTGTGGTAGCATGTTTTTTCCTGGTTTTCAGGTGGGACCTCCTTTTGCTACAGTCTACAGATACTGAAAAAAAGTACTGTCTTTACCCCAAATCATGCCAGCATAAATTAACCATCCATGAAAGCCCTTTTCCTGTAATGTTATGAGCTTCAGAATTGCTTGCTCTTTGAAGAAAGATAATCTCAGGGTGTCCAGAATGGGGAAACGACATCAATATATCAGCTAACGTTTGAGAAGAATGCTTGCAAAGAGAGGCTATGCTGGGCTAAATGATACAAAAGGACAAGTGTGAGAAAGAGAGAGAGGTTTGCATTTTAGAGAAGGGAACTGTCTTTGTATACAAACACTGGAATAAATGTGAATGAATGTCTAACATACTCCATCCTGGCCATTTTAACGCAGAGAAATTGACTGGAAAATCAACTTGTGTAGTGAATTGGGTTAGCAGATAATAACAATGCAGGTTTTAAATGTGTTTCATCATTCTGAACATGTGTAGATTACAGCAACTCTGGTTTCACCATAATTAGAAATCTGCATTTTCCCACGTTGCATATTGTACCCTGGATTCTGCAGACAGAATTTAATTGTCCTGGGAGCTCTGGCTGAGGAAGCTACGGTGCAAATCTGTTCTTTCAGCCCTTCCTGTTGCTGCTGATAGAGCTAACGCTGTCAGTTAAAGCTCTGTCTTCCACACAGTTTATGAGGCTACTGTATAAATATTCAGATAGTGTCAGATCTAGGAAGACAAAGCACCAACTATTCCCATTAACTGGGACTATATATTAAAGTCTTAGACCATAAAATTAGGCAACTCTGCTAATATCCACTGGGCTTTGTTGGCTCAGTTTAACCTCAGTGCGTGCTAGGAGAACTCAGCACTTCAAAACAGATTACGCATCTAGATATTGGTAACAAAGTAGTCCCAACCCGTTAGAAACTGAGGTCTATTAAGAATCACCTAGATGCCGAGAGCTGAATAAATAGCTAGGGTTTTGCCTCTCGTGTTGATAGATTCTACAGATTGTACCTTTCTGTTGGCATCATCAAGAGAAATTCAAGCAGTCATTGACACGTGAGTCAGACATGTACTGCAATTCTCCTCAGAGCTGTTTTACTGGGACCAGTCAGCAACGAGTCTATATAAAAACATCTACATAATTTTATTTTAAAAGCAAGATATTAATAATGCTAAACAGCATCTGAATCCTGTAACATTTTACTCAACTTTAATAAATGGCTGTTGTAATTTTTTATTAAGAAAAATTTAATCCCAGACACATACCTCTTACTACCGAGTCAGGGACTTATTTTTACTAGGCAAGTTTTAAGCCCCTAAAAGATGGGATTTATAATAGAAATGCAGACTAACTGCCATGAATAGAGCCATATAATATAAGAAAAATATTACTGAAGGACACAATTTTATGACTAGCTCCTTATTTCAGCAACTTTTTCTTTCAAGTATCCCTTCTATAGTGGAATAATTTTGTATTCAGCAGTAATCTTCATGAATTCACTTGGTATTCTTGTAGATGTCACATGTATTTCCACTGATTTTCCACTGCTGTTTAGGATTAGTTAATGGGCACTTTAAAATAGAGTGCTACCCCTGTGGGAGTAAAATAACTTCAATCTTGGTGCACATGTTTCCAAGTCAAAGTATAAATGATGACATTATATTGAGCACAGCTCAGTCAGCTGTTGGCTTTTCAAATAATATGCCAACAGCCTCTTCAGAAAAATAAGGGGAGGGCAAGTGGAAAGATAGCCTTTTATCTCTGAGAAAAAACTCACTTATGAATAAAATAGTTGCTTAGTCTATAAGTACAAGGGGACAGATGCTGCTGTAAATCAGTCAGGCTGCACTGTGGTCAGCGAGGCAATGTTAACTTAAAACTATTTGGGAGGAGATCTTTTCTTCAGTTACTTCCTGATTCTGATGAGCAGTCTACAAGCAATTGTCTTTTATAGTGGGTTCACTCATTTTACTTAGTTTCTACCTGTCTTAATAGTGTGTATTACAGTGGTAGCAAATACACTTTACAGCCAAGGAAAATGCTCTCACTTGTGATTCATTGATTAGGTCTTCTAATTGCAATTCAACTATGATAAAGAATTCTTCTAAGGCAACTCAAAATAACTAAGGAACATACATTTATCTCCCAATGCATTTTCTTAATAAATACTGTATATGACCAATAACTACTAGTTTGCCTCAAGCTTTCTACTCCTCTATTGAATGGTACAGCAGAAAATTAATAAAAGGAACAAACTAATTCTAATATTCCTTTTGTACAGGATTTTAAGGTTAGGTGCTTTAAGCATTGCAGATGCAGTCTTTAAATAGGTCATCATTAAAGATCAGAATATTCCGACAGTTTTGTGAAGCACCATTTGAGACATCAATATGGATTCTGAAATAACCTTTTAGTTTACAGTCCAGATTCCCTGATGAAGAGTTCAGTGCTCATAGCATCCAGGCTTATCGAAGGGCAGAGTTGGTGTAACAACAGCTATCCCAGGCACTGCAACCTTCCTGGATGCGGTTACACGTGGGCTCAGTAAAGCTGGGTGTCTTGCCAAGCTCAGGGAAGGCAGGTAACATACCGGGTGTATGAAAGAGAAAATGCACAGCCTTGTTTTCAAGGGCAATGGCTTTTCAGGGCAGGCAGATTTCTGATTTTGCTTTTTGACGTGTACTGCAAGGCAGCTTCTCCCTCAGGTTCCTACGTCCACCAACAGAGGCACGTGTACTCTGGCTTGAGCATATCCACCTTGGGGCTGTGGGTGTGGGGAAACTGTTGGAAATATGCAGGCCCCTTAATAAAAATACCCACCCCAGTAGCCAGTCTTTAGCGTAGCGAGGATTGCTGCAGCACTCCGGCAAAAGGGGTTCACCTTTTGCTCAGTTCCTGTTCTGAGTACAGGGAAGGGAATGATGTTATCACTAAACTGCCCGAGTAGCCCATGGACAGACAAAGCACCATTGTACCTCTACGGCACCCTGATTACCTTCCCTTTGCCTAGCTTCTGGTTTTATTTTCCACATTAAGACTCAGTGCTGATGTGAATAAGGAAGACAGGGGGGAATATAAGCGTTTATTAATGCTTTGTGCTGAATTTCAAATGATCCCAAGGAATCTGGATGCTAGATGCCCATTAAAATTAATAAGAATTGGCATCCACCAAGTCTCTGTGGTTTTGATATCTCAGCTCTAGCATTCTGTTTGTTTGTTGGCTTGTTTGAAGCGCGTGTAGGCCGAGCTGTTTACTGCTGCGAAGATTGAACATTGTTTTCACCAAAACAGAATAACTGTTTCTGTATTTGCACTGATCTTTTCTTTTTTACCACCTACACACCTTGGGTCAATTCTACCTTAAGAGTTCATTTCAGACCACAAGTCTTTTAAGCTGACTCTGTTGTTTCTCTTAATAGAGCAGCCTAGGGGATGTCATTGTCCCAGTGTTTTGTTACTGGAATCCTGTCATCAGTTTACACATTTGACAGATGAAGCCAGGGAGAATTGTAATATTATTCATATTTACATCCCCAAGAGATACAAACTGCAAATTGGGACAGGAAACTTTGAAAGCTCTCCCAAGAGGCAAAATCACTTCTTTTTGCTGCTGATTATGAAGAAGATTGGCTGGCAGATGTTCATATTGGCAGTTATTCTCTGACAAATTTTCTCTAGGTACAGCTAATCAATTTTTGTTGCATGGAATGAGAGATGGAGCTTGAATATTCAGATGTCTAGACATGTAAATACATTACCTTTATAAACAGATCTAAATGATTAATATCTATGAAAAAATAAACATGAAAAATGGATAAAGTAGAAGTGTTGGGTGAAGATTCATGGACTATTTAGATGACAGATAGCAAAATCTGTCTATACATTAGGAGGATGAAATGATCTATGCAATTATCACATATTATTAATAGACAATGCTGGTTTTTTCTAAAAACACTAACGTAAAAACTTTCTGGCCCTAAAGACATCTTAAGGCCCATTATCTGAAAGACCTGTTCTAGACAGAGATAATATCAATGTAATAAGGATAATGCAATTTGACCCATTAACACTGTAGAAATAGATGCTTTCTCTGTGCAGGGTCCTGCAAATACTTAAACTAATTTAATAGACCCAAGTGGGATGCTCTGAAGGCTAAGGTTTTTGGGAGTGACAGAAGCAATACCATAATTGCAACATGATTATTTCATTCATAAATGTTCTTACTTCATGGCAATTGAGTGCAATTCTCTGGAGGAAAAAGATGAAATTTCCTCCCTGGAGATTAGCTGTACCATCACGGTGACCGTTCCCTGATGTGTTATTAACTGCTTTGATCTGCCCATGGGAGAAGCTTATAACACTATCAGGCATCTCCAACCGAGCTATCCTGATAGTTTTACACACCAAATCACATCAGATTCCCATAAGCGACTCTGACAATCCCTGGCGGACTGCCACAGAGCAATTGTATTATCTCCAGGTAACACGCAAGATACTACCTGCTTTACCAGCCTATCTGCCCACTTAGCTATGGTAATGTGATTAACCTTATTATTCCTGAATCAGTCCACTGTGGCAAATGATGAAGCACCATATGGCTTTCGGAGGATGGAAGCAACGTCTCTGTGTGGTGCGAGAAATTTTTCTGGATGGGTGGGTGAATTATGTATTATGATTCATACTTAAATACCAACCTAAAAGAAAATCCTTTCTATGGAGACTATTTAGACTGTTTCTATATTTTATAAAAGGCGATGGATCAAAGAAGTCTGAAGCAGGAATGCGTACTTAATGACCTGTTCCAAGGAGTAAATTATGGCTGGAATTGTCAGGGTATTAAACTTAGTAGAGCAGAGCTTAAGCAACAGGGATGGAAATTTTCAAAATACAGTTCATTCTTTTACAGTGACACAATAGTAAAATAAGTAACCTCTGACAATATGATTTATTGAAGAAACTAAACAAAAGATGTTGGAGCTGCTGTGTACCAAAGTTATTTAGCTGTTCTATTACTTTTAATGAATAGCCAAGATCAGTGAATATATTCAGTGAGATAAGGCTCAGTGCATTTCTGATAAGGGGAGAAAGGTAAAAAAAAAAAAAAAGAAAACCTGCATCAATTTTTCATTCCGAGATTTATTTACTGGAGGTTTATATATATAAAATCCCAAACAAGCAACAAAATGAAACATCCTATTTTCTCTCTGGTCCTTTTATCCATTTAGAACCAAGGTCTGGCTGGAAAAAATGTATTTCTGTGATAATGTTTCAGGAAAAGGTCAGGTAAAAATCAGATGAGAGTTTCAGAAATTCACAGGTGTCTGTGATACGTTTCGCTGTTCTCAACGGGACAGCAGCCTAAGACAAATCGTGGCCTTTGCTTGTAACAAGCAGCTAAGAAAGGCATTTTACAGCAATTTTATCTGAGCAACGACCTATGGGTTAATCAATAGAGGACTATCATTTTTATCAGGGCTAAGCCTTCAGTGTCTCAACAAGCCTGAGTAAATGGTCTTGCTGTCCTTAAATTACGCTGTACATAAAGCGCACGACGGCATTCGCGTTCTTGGCTTATTTTGCAACAACTTAAACACTATTGCCTGTCCCACTGTTAATGAAGATGAGGACATGACCTGCCTTTTTCCCCAAGATGACAGGATTATATGATTTTTTTGTGTGGACTGACTTGAAAGTGGAGTATCCCTTTCCCCGCACTATATTTCGTTCTTTCCGTGTCTCAGGGAAACACTTGTTGTAGGTGCAAAGGAGACTAACAGAAAGGAAGCATTTCTGTTGCTCTCAGAGTTGACTGAAAAAATTCTTAACAATGAAGTTTTTGGTGACAGCTGAAAAAATGTATCTGTTACAAACCATTTGGGCCTCCAAATATATGTATGTATAAACATGTTACACTAATAACATTTTATATACTGCTTAAAGATATTTAATAGGACATTGATTAATTTAGTAAACTATGACTTACTATTAATTTCATGACTAAAATGAGCACTGATCACAATTTTAGTAGTATATAATGGATCTCTTTTCAGACTGAAACCACACAGTTCCTCGGGTACTGTACATTCATATCTAATATAATAAAAGATGGTCTTTGCACAAAGTAGAGGAGTGATGGTTTTACTAAGAGTACAGGAATTGTCAGGCTCTTTACACAGAATTATAGTAGATGCAAGTTATGAGGCAGAGTCAGAGGAGGGCACTGTAGAAACTTCACACACTTTCACAGGGATCACATTCCGGGCATGCAAGGAAACAAGTTGCTTGTGGGAAATTCTACTAAAAATCTCTTAAAGCTGGCATCATTGGTGAAACAGAGGGAGAATATGATGACAGCATGTAAGATCTGACTAGACTTTATTAATAATCCATCAAACAGTCTCATAAAAATATAAAGAGCTCTGCAAGACCTAGATTAATATAGTCCTTCCTCCAAAGAGATCATGCAAGCACCTCAATGCTTCTCCCAACTGAAGTAAATGGCAAAGCTATTGTGACTTCATGCCCAGTCAGAGACATAAAAGCCAAAGCATGATACAGTGTTTTACAGAGAGAAAATATGTTCCTTAAAAAAAAAAAAAAGAAAAAGAAAAGGGCAAAAAGAATTCTTGGAAGCCAGAACACTTCAAAAAGTATTTGCAACAAGAAAACAGAGAATGACGTAGACTTGCTGAATCACAGGATCTGAATCTGAAGGACAGATTCAAAGGATAATCTGAATGACAGTTTAAGGGAGTTACACAGTTTAGAAAATCCAAGCTCTACAGTGCCTATAAAGTTCAGTGTTAAAATCCTGGCATTCTTGTTCTGGAAGAGATTTCTTCTGTCCCTATTAGACCTGATGTTGACCAGACTGACACAGGATCTGGCTGTATTAATACTGTCTACTTACAGCAGTTCTCCTCCTTCAGCTCTCCATCCCCATGAAGGAGATACTATGATTATTACAGCATATCTGAGAACCCTGTGTCTGTATTTTTGATTGATTGAGAGCTCTCACTGACATTAACAGGAACTTCTGCTCATCACGGATGGAGTACAGTATGTGTCTTCAGACAATCTGGCCAGTGACTGTAAAATCTTTTTAAAACTATGGTAAAATATGAATGACACATTTAATGATCTATAAAATAAACAAGACAAAAATTCAGGTGAGCCTTCTGTCATTTATATGCCCGTGTCATATATTACCTATAACTTTACAATTAATCTTAACTCTGCATCAAGAATTGATGCTGTCAAACAGTTTAAGTCAGTTAAATGGGAGAGCAGAATATTCTGTCTGTTTAGGAAAAAAAGACTGGTAAAACCAGCAAGAAAAAAAAAGAGTAAAAGATGGAATGGATAGCAATTAGCTGTAGTAATGCCCTTGTAACACTTTAGTGCTTAAAGGGTCTTACATTTTTCAGTGACTGAAAGTTCAATGCCTGTCCTACTGTCCTAAGAAGACAGTGGTTTAACGGGGGACAATACTGGGGAGCTCAGCATCAAGATACTTGTCTGAGTCTATTCTGCTTAGGTGCGTCTCTGACACTGAACATGGGACTCCACTTCTCAGTAAAGAAGCTCCCTAGTTTGGGGCCAGCTAGGAAACAAACGCATGGAAAACTCAGTTCTTGTCATCTTTCCTTTAAAAAGGCTGATGACACAACTCTGTTCTTTAAGGAGCTGTATATTTGAGACACTCTGCAAGAGTTGTGTCAGTGCTTACTGAATGCAACATATACAGAACACATCAGTCAGAGGTGTTTGTTATTGGGCCACTGTTTGCTCACTAGCTCATGAGGTCTCCTTAAAGCTGCTCAAGAGCAACATGGTAATCAATGCAGCTACAGAGCACTCTGCCTCCTCTGCAGTCAGATCTGTAACCAGGGGGAGTATCTTTGGGAGAAGTTGGGGTATGTTTGCAATTTACCCGAGTAGGTCCATTGCTCTGATGCTGCTATTCTTCAACTTTTGGAACCTGCAATGTCCTTCCAGCTCATACGTCTTTGTACAACAGCCTGAACTGTTGCCACCAATTAATGATAGCTAATGGGTCCCTGACTACTAAGAACACTCGAAGCCAGTAATTACAGCCTGTTCAAACTCCTCTGCCCTGTAGGAGCAGAGCTGCTGCTGACTCTGCTGAGTAACATTTTATGACCCCTTTTACAGACTTGGGAAGGTTGTGATCAAGTATTTGAGAAAACACTGATTTAGTATTTATAAAAAGGTATTTTGTAGGAGTGTGTAAACCATGTTTTGTGCCCATTTACACTCCTGCATAGTACGTGGGCTGAACCACATCTTACAGTTGTATTTTAAGAAGCAGTTTGGCATATTTAAACGATGAATCTTTTCCCTTTTCTGAGTGCATCAAGAATAAGTAGTGACGTCAAACTGCATAATTTTCCATCACTGAAGAAGGAGAGGAGGGGAAGTTCTAGTTTTCATCTCTTCGCTGCTTTCAGACCATTTACATAACAGCTGAGGTTGGAAGGACCTCTGGAGGTCACCTGGTCCAACAACCCTGCTCAAGCAGGGCCATACAGGCCCAGTTTCCCAGGACTGTGTCCACCTAGGCTTTGAGTATCTCGAAGGATGGAGACTCCACAACCTCCCTGGGCAACCTGTTCCAGTTACCCTCACAGTAAAAAAATGTTCCAGTTTGTGCCCAATGCCTCTGTTTCTGGACATCACTGAATAGACCCTGTCTCCATCCTCTTTGGACCCTGCTTTCAAGGAATTATACATATTAATAAGATCCCCTGCCCCAACCTGTCTCCAGGCTCTCTCAGCTTTTCCTCATATGTGAAATGCTACAGTTCATGAATCATCTCCCCAGCCCTCCTCTCCAGTATGTTCATGATTCTCCTGTACTGGGGATCTCAGAACTGGGTGTATTACTCCAGCTTTGGCCTCACCAGTGCTGAGTAGAGGGGAAAAATCACCTGCATTGACCTGCTGTCAATATTTAGGCTAATGCAGCCCAGGGTACCATTAGCATTCTTTGCCAGGAGGGTGCATTGCTTTGGGCCTGTCAGTGCAAGGGCACTGTGACTTTGTGAATGGCAGCAGAACTCACTGACAACAGAGAGCTTTTTTTCACTGGATTTCGTATGTTCCATGTTCATATCTCCAATTACACCTTTGCTATCCTGAGCATCTAGAATATTCCTCATTATATATGTGAAATACACACAAAAAAGAATTGTTTCTTAATTTCTCTGTTGGATTGAAGGTTGGGGAACTTAGTGACAAAGGAATCCACATACAAATTCTCACTTTATTCAAGGTTTTACAAAACTTTCTTGTTTGCCCAATGCAATGATAGACAAAGTTTTCTCTCCAGCTTCCTCTCTGTAAAAAAAGGTGAACTTGAGAAGACAGGACGTACTGAGATTACTCCACTGCTGCCCTCTCCATCACTTCTCCTCTCTTGAACTTCAAAGACACATTGCCCAGCTATATCCCCTGAATATTACACACTGCTTTCATTCTCCACTGCACCAGTATTTAATTGAAAGTTTTAAGTATGTTGTACAGATCATAAAACATTGCCTCTCTTTTCCCTTTCTCTGGAGAGAACTTTCTGGGCGTTAGTAAAATAATACCAATATACATTTATTTAACATAGGTACAGCCAGGCTAATGAAAGCAGTAGGTGTCCCATTTCCAATTACCCAAACACGTTCTGCCACAGAGGGCTTTCCTTCCCAACAACAGACAGCGAGATTAGGAGTCCTGAGGCTTTCAACAACCTTTCATTGCATGCTCTTTTTCCCTCCATGTAATTACATGCTCCAGCAGCCACGATTGCAGTGACTGTGAAGGGAAGCAGTTTCCTTCAGGGTTATATTATCCTGCCTCTAGGTTCTACTCAGAAGAGGCAAAAGAACAAAACACTTTCTCTCTTACAATACCTCTCTGGTGTTCACCTCCATGTTGCTCATAAAATCTGTTGTCCAACAGTACAACTGTCCACAGAGAAAATTCTCTCTCCCCTTATTATGCACATGGAATTTTTTAAACCCTGACTACAGTATCTTCAGGATACTCCAGGCACTTGTTAAAACACAGTAAGTATTCTTTGTAGGAGAAAGACCACAAAAGTCACTTTCAGTTAACCAGAAGAATTAGCAAGTGACTCAAAGATATTCACTACGAAAAGTGATCTACACTGAGGATACATTTCTTACTGCCTCAGTGCACGTATTTCATCTTCATGATTTCCAAACACAGCACTCTGGGTAACTCTAAGTACAGACTGGACTACTTCCGATTTAAGCAACTTTGGCAGATTTATGCTGACTTGTATAAATGTAAACTTTGGAGAGTGGTTCATAGGTGAAAATGCTTTTAGGAGGTCAAGATGTTCTTGGAGAGGTCTAGAAAAACAGATAAAAATTGGAAATAATTTTCCAGCAAGGCCGCATGGAAAGGTGCCTGAGGGTGAGCAGGCTGAGTACACCTCTCCAGCAGGCTGTCAGGAGGGATGTGCTATCTTCCTTACATGACCCTAATTTTAACAAAGAGACAACTCTATTAAAAAATCAATAACAAGTTAATTACCACTTGGTCATCTCTGTTTTGCACTCATAGTAATGATGATGAAAACTTCCTGGAGTCTGAGTTATACAAGCTCTTTAAAAGCAATTATTTCTGTATGTTTCTGGGGGAGTGCTCTTGGGACCGAGTACCATTTAGGCAGCAGCTGTAGAATCTTGCCTTACACTGCCACCAAAGCAGAAACTTCAACCCTTCGACTCCAGAAATACAACCTCATAGGGCTGAGTAATGAGTACCCCAAAATCCCCATCAAAGTAGTATAACGAAGCATGAAATGGTGTTCACAGATGAAATCCATCTCATGAAAACTTTTTGATGGACATGAATTAACCGGTTTAGCTAAAAAGGATAAAATTTCAGAAGTAGTTCGTACAATCAGATGGCTTAATAGGCTTACCATTGTCATCTTTTTTAATTCCCTGATGATTTGTGTAACCACAGAGCAGGAATAAAATGATTCATTACTAATTTTTGTTTCAAAGAACAGAGAGAAGTAGTTTGTTTTATTTTCTACAAGACTAGTAACAAATCAGTAACATATTTCCAAACCACCAGAAGCTGAGGTTTCCTTTGGCAAATTCCTATTTTGCATTTGGAGGCTATTTCTAAATCATATGTACCAAAATAGATTTGTTTATCAACCTTTCTGTCCTTCACTCCTTTGCATACAACTTGTGCTGATGAATAGATGCAACAGAAATCATTAGTGCCTAAAGTGTGCGGATTTTTACCTCACATGGCACATTTCTGCCTAGTCCTGGTTTTGCTAACAGACTTCTACACATAGTGCCTATTCTGGGGAAACTGTTTCTTTCCTGCTACTATTAATAACCTTCCTATGCTATTTAGTCTATAAATATCTGTGCTGTTATAAACATGATGTAAAAAATACTCCCTGAACATGTGAATTTACAGCATGTCTGTTTTAAACTGTCTCCCTCATTCTGTGAAGCTGGGGGTAACTGAGGTTGGTGCTGTGCAGCAGTGAGAGAGAGGCAGCCACCGTACAGCTACAGGAAAAGGATCTTTCATTTGCAGGACCTAAATTAAGTTTTTGTGGGTCCACGTAACTTGGCTGTGACATCTCCTCAATCCTTAACACATAGTTTACCTGTGACTGCTGCTTAACATCAGAACCTTGTGTGCTCATGGCATGGTTTGTTATCCAGGTTCTGCTAAGAGCTTGTAAATAGGATGCACGACCATCTAGTGCTCTCTTCCATCTTCAGAGTGGTGCTTTCTACACTGAGGAACTGGTTTGTAGCTCTTATTCACTGCAAGCAAATAATAATTTCTAGCTCCAAACTGGCCAGAAAAAATGAGCACTATCATCTATGGGAGAAGTGAATTGCGGTCAGAGGTGCAAATGGGGCTCAGCCACTGCAGAGAGAAGACTGTACGAAAAGTTCTACTTTGTTCCCTATGGCAAGGGAAAAAGACAGACAGAGAACATGTTTCATGGGGAGACTTATTTTCAGTGCTTTTACTGTTCTGTTCAGGTCAGCAACTGAAATAATCTTACAACCTTCGATTTCTTTGAGCCAAAAAATATCAGCTGTTTTACTACGCATTCTCTTCCACTTTAACAAGCCCTTTAATTGATATTTTGCAATGAATTTCAAGCATGTAATAAACCCTGACAGAGGGCTACTTTCCCATCATTTAGCCCACAGAAAAGGTGCTACGACAATATTTCACACAGCTCTCCTCCCAGTCTTCAGTGATAGAATTTTATAAACACAACATGCAGGATCTTTCCTAAGGAATCTGTGAGAACAAATACAGGAGATGAATCACAAGTATTTTTATGGGATATCAAAGTGTGTGTATCTTTCTGAAACTCATTTAATAAATTATGTGAAAAACAACAGCTTGACTTGGAAAATGCAAATGAAAGTGGGTCTCAAGTTCTCTCAGCTAACAGTCACTTATTTCAATGATACACAAATGAGTAGTTCCTACTACACAAAATTAGAGATTGACAGAAAGACTTAATAAAACAACCTACTCTATTAAAATGTCTAGGTAGTGTCATTTGTGATAAAAGTGTTGATTTGATTTCCCCTTTTTAGTAAAGATTTTATGATAATAAAATGGTAACTAAATTTGAGAGGTTTAGATCTTTACAATAAACAGATGCCACGCCTTGCTTGGAATCAAATTCATCCACTCAGTGATCACCAATGTAAGGAGAATCAATTCTATCAATATACTTCAAAATCCCATCCCAGTTTATTCTCATATATCAAAGTCTATGCCCTACTTATAGGGGAAGGTTTTTGCAGGGAGAAGAAATCTGCCTTAATGGTCAAACAAGGGAAGGAAGTAGCTCAGGCCATGTCAACATTTTAAACTCCTTGTTTTAGCAGCAACTTAATGCTGTCTCCAAATTAGCTTGTCACTGAAGGTCATTATGTTCTGCAATGGAACCAATGCTCCATCCATTCATACAGGCCAAGGATTGGTGCCTGGTAAAGCCAAATATGTGCACAAGAACACAACATAGGCTATACAGAGCAAGCCACAGTGGCATTTTTTTCAGTAATAAATTGAGTAAGATTGAAGCACTCAGTTTTATTTTGCTTGAAAAATAAAACATGAGCACTTTCCCATATGCAAGCCTATCTGCACAGTTTTTATTTCAGTCCAGTAAGAACACAAAATCCCTGATTTCAAGCACTGCAATATAATCTTGCCTGCAATAAAAACTTCATTAGGGCAGTCTTGGTCCACAGCAGACACAGGAATACACAACTTCTCCGGATGTTTGCTACAGGATTAACCAGCACATGGTGAAGAATGTTGACAGAGGATCAGCAAGAATCTTCCTCAATTCCTATGCAGCAATTTATCCATAGGGTTGATTGTGATCTCTTTCTTTGTTTTAGAAAGAAAATCCCTCTCTGAAATATTGCTTGCTGCTCGAGCAGATGTCATCTTGTCAATGCACTCATCACCTTTTTATTCTACTAAAAGACTGGCAAATTTGTTGAGCTGTGTAAGATAGATATTATGGCATTTGACAGATGATTTCAATACTGAAATGATTTTTTTGGATGCGCTGTATACTTCGGCACTCCATTATGCCCCACAACAGTGAATTTTCTCATTGTTATCAGACAAACAAGCCTTGAAAACTGGGAGTCATCAGGGAAGAATTATTCCTAAAGCCTGAAAATGGATTTCCTGAACACTATGGTTTCAGTTCTAATTCTGGTATTATAATATGGCTTTGGTCACTGATTGCTCACACTCCTATTCCGATTGGCTTGACATCGGTTTAAGATGATGTCTTCCCCTCTTCTTTAACTCTCTAGAGAAGATGCTGTTTGGGGAGGATGTCTCCTAGCTCATCAACTCATTTCCATAATGGGATTATGATGTCTAATGCAGCTAATGAGGAGTAAGGAGAAAAGCAAAACAGTAGAGAAAAGCTTGTGAGGGATTACTGCTCACGAAGATATACCTTTTTACTATTTCTCCTGCCTGAAACCTGAGAAAGAAACCCAGCTTCCTATTAACTAAAATAGCTTTTATGATTAAAACCTCACATAGCAGTTACACAGCCTTGTCAATGCCTCGGGATCTGCAGATTATGGTTGATCCCATGGTTGGAGTGATAGCTTTCGGACACCAAAATTCAATCTTTGTTCTATTGCAGATTTCTTATACCTCAGTTACGTCCTCTCTATTGGGTTTAACATCACTTCCCCACCTCACTAGGGATTTGTGATGGTAAATATATTAAACACAAAGTGGTGCAGAGGCACTGTGATGAACTGCATGGACAAAAGATGGCATAAAGATTGAAAAACTTCACAGCAATCCTGTAAGGCAAGTTGATTTGATGGTTACTGTAAATTTGATAATCATCACTTTACTTGTGTGAAAACCAGAATATATGGGAGTCAGTAACGGTTGTCAACTTTAGGAACCTGAAATAGGGCATTTGTAAACTCTTTATGGCATCATAATAACAGCTAGAGTGGGGAAAGGCAACTCACCTCTCTCTGTTTTGGCTTTCGTTGAGACAAATGAAGGTGCCAAGTCATCTCATTTGAGACTGAAAGATGGAAACTGGACTCAATGAGAGTATTAGGTAATCAGCTTTGGGATAAATTTGAAGTATGTGGAAGAAAAGTCCATATATCTGATGCCTCTCTGAGCCACCTCATCACAGAAACTACACCTTTTAACAACAAAGCCATGATTACAAACCTCATGAATTTTTACTGAGAAGCAGCTTTTTCCAGAAGCAGGTGTATTTGGAGGTAGGCAGCACCTCTGATATCTTAAGTTTGACAAGTTCTCTTATAGCAGAAGGAAGTCATATAGATAGCAGATGTTCAGCCTACTTGTTAGTACCTTACATATTCCAGTGCAGGGTACTCTAGCTTAAGTGATTCTTCAATTATTTTCAAGACGGAGTGCTTTGTTTTGTTTGGTGTTTTCAGTGTTCCAGTAATTAACGAATGTGGCAGAACATTTGTCTTAATTGCACAATCAAAGCCCTTCACAATAGTAATTGCTTTATAAAAGTCCCGTAAAACAAATCTACATGGCCTATGAAAAAGCACCCAAATTGATGAAAGAAAAAAAAATAAAAAGCCCATGTTCTTATCAGAAAGTTTTTATGTGTTCCCAACTAACCTTTTCAAAGACAAAGACAAGTGATCACGAGAAAAAGGGCATAATAGGTTAGAATGTGAATCATACTTTGGGATTTGTTTAAAAACACTTTATGGGATGTCCTCAAATCAGTTTTGTAGTCATGAAATAAACCTCTTTAAAAATATACCCTGTTCTAGAGTGGAAGTAAAGACAGCAAAGGAAAAAAAAAGCCCATATGATATGTAGATCATAAGAAAAATAATTACAAAATATATTCCAGAAATGTAATGTTACCTCAAACATATCTGGAACTTGCAAGTGGTCCCAATAATTTGTATGTGGTCTAAGGAATGTTGCATATCACAGAATCACTGAAGCTACAAGGAACATCTAAAGGTTGTCTAGTCCAATTTGCCTGATCAAAGAAAGATGGTATTGAGCAAGCTGCTCAGGACTGTGTAGTCAGGTTTCAAATACACCCCAGTATAGACACACTACAATCTCTCTGGGAAACCTGTCCCAGTGCTTGACCATCTCTTGTGGGGAAAAAAATAAATCACTGCTTGACTGGAATTTTATGTATTTTCGGTGTATTTCTGGCTTAGTCCATCATGTCTTGTCCTTAGGTACCACTGAGAAGAGTTTGGCTCCATCTCCTTTTCTAGCTGCCTCCTCACTTGCCTGGCCAATACCTCCTACAGAGCCTGTATAAATCCATAGCAGCATTCTGGTTATGTGAGCTATCCCACCACTTAAATATTTTGATCTTGCTTTAAATATAGCACAGCTTTCCTGAGATAATGTTGAAAAAACAGCTTCCTTTATTTTTCACTTGAAAAACATAACTTATATTTAAATATCCTTCTGAGTTGGTTGCTTCTAATTTTCCATGAAAGATCTATTGGCCTGGCTTCTTTTAACCTTTCCTTCCACTCAGAGACAGAACCATTAGGAGAGAGAGCTAGAACCAAAGATAGATCTCTTCGGAAAATTTCTGTTCTGAAAGATGAACTGTACCTTGTGTGATTTAAAAGAATGGATGGGGTGGGAAAAAGGTGATAATCTTTACTTAGAAATGACCTCCTTTTATCCTGTGATGCTAGGCTGCCAGGATGAATCAGCAGAACTGCCCTGCATTTGTGTGCAATACTCCTGAGCAAGACATCCCATTAGGGTTTGCAGAAATGAAATGGCTGCACATTTCCCACCTTATAAACAATGACTACAACCCCCATCTGTAATCTAGGGGAAAGAGAAGAACAATACTGAAGAGGCACACAGATCCATTTCTCATTCTTTACAGCAACTGGAATTTAAGAAATTGTCTTGAGCATACACGCTCTCAGATTTCACCTCAGTCTTGATGTTACCCCCTTAATTAGTTCAGTGAACTAATTGTAGTGGCAATGGCAACAACATGCAATGTCATTTTGTTAGCAATGTCAACTTTCAAAACAAAATATAGAATGCCTAAAATAGATATTTAGTAATGTCTTGATAACATGATAAAACTCTTCACCTCATCAGCACCGAGTTTTCCCCTACAACCAGACATTAACCAAATGTCTATGTTCTTTCCTCATACTGTGCATTCCTTGCATGACTAAATCTCTCATTTAAGCCAGCAGAAATAAACCAGGGAATAAAGCCATGTGAAAACCTGACTATGAGCAGCCAAGACCTGTATCTGAGGGAGAGATCATGTCAACCACTTCAGAAAAGAAAGAAAAAACATCAAGTGCTTAATTGTGAAAAAAAATCTGGCTCTGTAAAATATTTGGAAACTTCAATCAGGTTTTCTTTACACTATGAAATAAATGGGGATTCAGGTGAGAAATTACACACACTCCTGCTGATTTTCAGAGGATATATTGAACTGAAACAACATATTCATAAAAAGCAAGAGATTCCACCTTTCTGTTTAATTCAAGGTTTTCCAATGGAATTTCACAGCTGGTAATCAAAGGGCCTTTTCTAGGACTTGTTTTTTTATTTTTTTCTAAAAATCTTGAAATGACAAAGGCTTGCCTTACTGCTCTCTTTGTATTCTTGCCTTTCAGGGTAAATTACTTATTAGACATGCAAGTTAAAAAAGCTACCTAATCTAACTTTGCTGTCTTTCCATGCCCATTTTTCTTCACATTCCCCTGCTACCCATCTTGCCAAAGTGGTTTAACGGATTTCCTTCTGTATTTAAAAGAACTGCTAAGGTAACCAATAACAGCTTTTTGCATTAGAAACTCAACATCAGGGGTTAATGTGGTAACAGCAGAATACAAAGACTTTGTCTCACAAACAAAGCAATTCACATTCTGTAGTTCAGTGTCCCAGTTAGCTTGACTTGCCCTGTCTAATAAAGGTAATTAACTAAATAGAGAGAGTGGCAATACATTCTAAAAAGTCAGATATTCTTACATTAGATTTAATGGAAAATTTCCTTAAAAATAGAGAGAGAAGTAATCAGACCTTGCTGACAAAGGTGTTCCCAGCTGAAAAGACTGTTTAATTTTACTGGTTTTGTAGTATAAGGGTACAGTGAGAATGTTGTTGTCTATGGTCTCACATGTGGTTAGTTTGGGTTCTTTATTATATATTTTAGAGTTTATGTCATGAATATTTTTGTGGTTCATTTTTGTACATGGAATTTTAATCTATTTTTATATTTTGTTTACCTTTTCACACTAATTTATCTTTCCTTCCTGAGTTGTCTGCAGAGAAACAAGTCATATGCTTGGATTAGAAGAAAGTCAGCTTGTCTCATAGGTATTCTAAGAGCAAACCTTAATAGTCTGTTATTGTATCCACAATCCCTTTGGCTTAGTGGAAACAAGAAACTAAAGATCTATAAGGCTTCAGCAGGAACTACTGAACTACAGATACTGCTATATTAACTCTGACATGTTGTTGTAATACAGTCCTAATTAGCTTATTATGTACTAATACAGCAAATGTAATCATCCTTATACCATGTTAAATGCCTATACTTACTTTGTTCTAGTTCTAAGTGATCTCTAATCTATTATGCAAACTAATGATCTTTTAGTTACACCTCACTAAATATGAACTTTCTATTTGTAATAATTTAATTATTACAGATGGAACAGTATATAATCTTGTAACACACTCATTTGAGAAAGAAAAATCAAGAGATCGAAGGATGTCACGTAAAAGAGCTCAGGTAAAAGAGAGGGACTTGGTTCTTTAAAAGAAATGTTATATTTGAATACACACAGCAGGGCTTCTTGAGCACTCATCCAATACAACTGTAATATCCCTCAATGGAAAAATTACAGCAAACATTTCAAAGAACAAACAGTGATCAATCTCAGGGGAGCATTTACTTATGAATAATAGATAAACGTGAACAAAATAGGGTTCCTTTTGATAGTATTCTGAACATGGGAAAAAGAGGGTAAATTTATTTTCTAAATTATTCATTCAGAAATCCTGACGCGTTAAAAACACAGGGGTATTCACATGGTGGGACCTCCTATTCATTTCTGCTGCCTTTTGCTGAGCTTACATATTGGCCTCTTTTTGAACACAGGCCCCAGCCCAGCAGTCTGTGAAGCCACTGGGCTTTCCCTGAGCTTGGTCACTCCTTCCCTAAGAAAAAGGGAACAGCTGAAAATGAAAATAAAATAAGCCTCCTGTTTACAGATGAATTTTATTTGTTTTTTATTTACAAGGATAAGCAGCAAGTCCCCCAGGCCAATGTGGTCTTTGTGGCCTTCATGTTTTCAGGGGAAAAAATTTCTTTAGATAAAAAAAATTTAAAAAAAAAATTAAAAAAAAAAGATAGTTTTCAATTGAGTAGATGTGAACACTGTAACATGAAGTGTGTTTGAAGTATTTTCCAGGGTGCTGTTTCTCATGATTAGATGTGATTTCAAAACAATTATTTAACATAATTCGTACATAGATATACGATAAAATTGTACCTGATTATGATAACACCTAACTGTAGGTTATCGAGTGTCATGAACCGTGATTAAGACATTTAACACACAACTGAAGACATGTAACAGGCTTCATCTGTGGTACACCTGTTTACCAAGCCAATTTGCCACTTCTGAAAGGCACTATATATTAAGTACTGAGATTATATACAGAGGGTGGAGATGGAACGGAGCTGTACTTTGAGCATGAATTATATATGTGGGTAATTTATTCAGAGTCTTTCACTCCCGTATTTTAACTGAAAGCCTCAGAAAGCCTCTGCCGAAGTTTTTTCCTGATGGTTTGAAGGAGTTACCTAAGAATATTCAGTGGGTGGGGGAGAGGCACATTTGCAGTTGTCATGCTCTCACGCAGGCAGCTTTCAGCGTGCTGGGGAATACTGTACAATAAGCAGGTAGAACTCAGAGTTGCCATCAAAAGTCATGGAACCATCCCATTAAATTCAGTGCACTTAAGATCAGATTTACATTCTATTTAAAACCCAGCTGAATTTCTTAGGGCAAACTGCTACGATTTTGCATTTTTAAATACTTTTTAAAAAGGAAAATGTTGACCATCGCATGATTTCATCTCAAGGGCTATTTACTAGGATTATGCTAGTAATTACATTTACTTTCTTATAGATACTGAATTATTTCTAAGTAGTCCAAATTAACAGATTATTCTGCATACTCTGCCTTAACTAGTCAAGATTCAGTTCTTTTTAATGCAATGAGAACAACATAATTAACAAATCCAATATCCAAACCCTACAGAACACAAAAGCTGTGTTTAGCCTTTATTTACCTTATGGTATGCTGAGTGCATGTTCTGCCAGCCACTAAGTATGTGCTTAGAAAGTTCACAACTCTTATTTCATATACTAAGAGATGAAGTGGTTAAAGAGGATGGCTATAATTAAAGGACGTATTTTCCCTGGATCACACTGGTAGTTGGTTTATGCGAGCTTTCTAGCCAGGTGTTAGCTAGGACACAGGACACTAAGCAGAAGTCAGGGATCCTGAAGGACAAAGATGGAAGAAATAACACAAAATTACCCCCATGCTGATTAGATAAGAGGGGCATAGCCTGTATTAGGAAAAGCCCAGAAAAGAGCAACATCAGAGATATTGAGAAACCAGTGAGAAAGGTGAAAATGGCCAAGAAATGGAAGGGGTGCTGGGTACTGGGAATCTGCACAGTAATCTCTTGCCAACAGCTTCATTAGAAACACAAATATCTCAGCAAATTCCACTTCCCTTCCTAACGGCAGGATGGATCCCAGCGTGCCATGGCCTATAAGTCACAAGATGATGCTTGCAATCATGTTGATTTATTCAGTTTGTGACTTGCAGTGAAAAAGGATGTCGCATCAGATATTGTCATGGTAATGGTTTGGGTTTTTTTCCCGCTCCATAATGAACTATTATAATTTGTCTCTTAAATAGACTTATTCTTAACAAGTGAGCACATCTGTGCTGGCTTGCAGTTGACTGCTGGCCATTTAATAGTGCTTTCATTGTATAGTTCCATTCTTCACAAGCTAATCCCCAGTATGATAATATTCCAGAAGTAATGTCTATTCAGTCAGTGTGAAAGTCAACTTGCACTCTCCTCATGAGCCCTACTTTAAGAACTTGTAGGTCTTAATGATCCATATGGTGCCGTAAAGTTGTAGGCAGTTGGATAAAATACCCTATTTTTACCAATAACTTTACTTGAAGACTGATTTCCAAGTGAGACAGGTGAAGAAAAAGGGTAAGTGATTTAAAAAGTGTTTGTCACATTCTGTAGAAACAATAACTACCACAAAACCAGCTCGGAGCCACATAGCTGTAGTTAAAATTTGTTTATGTACCTAACAGACCTCAAAGCGAGCTGCAAGAGACAACAACCCATTCCAGTGTTCAGAAATCACAAGAACAGCACAATCCAGCACTAAAGACAGCCCTTCTGCCTTTCTGTTTCAAACCTCACACATATTCACTGACTTAGCCAAAACTCTTGCTCCCAAACAGGAGTATTCTCACACAAAGCCTGCGTTATTTTAACGCGTAAGTCACAGTTCTGAGGGAGAGAGAAGGAAAGGATTGGCAACTTAACTTACGGAAGCAAAGCAGTTCAAGTATTAGAGAAAAATATCCCCACAACATCTGCCTGTTCCAAAACAAACCACATGCTGTACGTGGATATGATGGGGTGGAAGCTAACACCTGCCCACGATATATACCCAGACATTTGTTCTGCTGTGTGCCACACGCTACCATCTAACCAGCAACAGGGACTGCTTGTCTCCTACTTTGTAACTCTTGCTCGGCTGCTATCACAGATTCTGTTTCTTTGCAAAGAAATTCTGCAAAATCCCTATCATTGTTTCTATACTGCTACATTCACAACATAACTGTAAATACTACCATATGCTATAGGCCTTGGAAAGATCAGTGTCTGCTGCTAACAATGCTAACACATCAACTTCAGCACTCCAGGCCTTCACGGAGGGAAAAACAAAACACACACTCAAATGAGAAGCCTGTACTCTGTAACCAGTGCAGAAACAGAGGCACGTGTGGAGCAGTAGTCAGATCTGCAAGAAATTCAGTATTTCAGTTGGAATGAAGCATTGAATAACAATCTAGAATTATGTAAACCTTCCAACACGAAGTCAGAAACCAAACGAAATCTTGCTGATTTCTGTAGATTAAAATTAAAGTAGGTTAGATTTATTTAAAAATCTTGGCATGATGGCTCTTCTGAAACATCAGTTTCTTGAAAGTTGACAGAGGATAGGAATAAAACACAATTTTATAGCTATTTTAGCTGTTGTAAGCATGTCCTGAAGTATAGTTTTGTTAAAAAAAAAGTCTGTTTTAATATTTATAGAGCTGTGTATTCAGCACTGTAATCCCTTCCTAGACCATCAGCAAATTATTCATACTTAAAAGCCTCGCAGCTTTTTCATGGCTTATTTTCATTTTTTTTCCTGTGACAGAAGGAATTAATCATAGCTCTAATGGTTCTTTGGCAAGTGCTGTTTAAAAACAACAAATGCATTGGAAAAATCATAAAATTTGCCTGTCCAGTTTAGAGTTAAATAATAAAAAAGGAAAAGAGCTATTGTCTCCTGAGGTGTTTGGGAGCTGAAAAAAACACAAAAAAAAGCAAGCAAGAAAGAAAGGAAGGAACAAAATTGTCCCTTACAAAAACTGCTCAGCAACTAGCATAGTCTCTTTAGAAATAACCTGTATTACTATAGGGACAGTAAAGTTGACTAGTTAGGGACCAGACTGGTGCTGAGATCTAAAAGCAGTCTCACAATTGACTGTCTAAATGGAAGCAAATATTTTGCCTTTCCAGTGCTTCAGCTTCCCAATCTGTAAAATGGGACTGGGGATATTTTCTGTAAACACCACCTCCCCCCACCCCCCGAGATTTACTGATTAAAATTTCTGTGCAAGTGGCAAACATTAGTGGGTTTGCCTGTATTTCACACACACACAAAAAAAATAAATTCAGTGTGTGCTCCAATTTGCTTTTCTTGCAAAGTCACAGTAACTCTGTACCTAAAACTCCTTGAGTATTTACCAGCATTAACACTGGAACATCTCAAATAAAGCTGCTTTTCTCCAAGTCAGTTTATGATGCTCCTAAATAATTCTATCCCAACAAGAATAATGTCACTTACCAGATTTCGTTTGATTAATACAGTTAACTGGAAGCCTTTACACTAACATACCACATGAGGGAAGTGTAGATACTCCAGACTTCTCCCTCTGAAAATCAGCACCCATATTTTTTTTTAAATCTAGTTAATGGATTATGAATGACATGTAATTATTTTCCCTCTGAAAATCATGTTAATTTTCAAGAGAAAAGGCACAGCAATAGAATTAGCTATTGAAATGTGATAATGTAACACTGTTTATTGGTAAAACAGAACAAGATTTTCTAATCCCCTGTAAATCATTTCCATCAATCCAATCATAGGTGACGTTGCTATATTAATGAGAATGTGCTCTGTCCTCCAGGCACAATATACAGAAAAGCGTTTAGATTTCTGTGTTAGCAACTTGAATCCAAGCAGTCCACAAATGAATCAGGCTTTTGGATGAGGACTTCAACTTGAGGTGGACTTAACAACTCTAACAGCCATCTCCCAATACGGTTTGGCTTTGTCTCTCAGAGTCAGGACCTACTGCTGATGGATGGACTTTCTATCAGACCCTCCAGCTAAACAGCCATGAAGTGCCCATGCTCAGCGCTGTGATTCAATCTTGGAGCAGAAGGTGTTGGTTCAGCCCATTGAAAGCATAACTGTAACAAATGAAATCATCTCTTAGAGTCCTCATAACCCAATCATTAATTCCTCTGGTCCAGCAGAGAGTAGATGACTAATGTTAAATGTTCTAAAGACACTTTTCTACTGACATTTCTTCTGAACATTCCAAAATCAAAATGTAATGTTTGTTGATTTGTATGCAGTCCACAATAAACCAAATAGCCATGTGTTCAGTGCTGCCCATATTCAAAAAGCCCACTCATGCAAACTATCTTAACACGTAGTTGAAAGACAGTCCTGGTTATTTCTGTCCTATTTTTGTAATTATCTTTGCATATTAGCAAAGTCGTCTCTTAAACTGAAAATCATAGACTAAAAATAAAACCAGACTTGGTATTATGCTGCATTTCATTGCCATGACAAGTACCTCAGATTCTTCTACTGGAAAAGGTTGATTATTTCATGGGTAATTGTTACAGTATAATGGTATAGGAAATCAATTAGATGAAATAATAAAGATCCAGTTCCTAGTTGATACCTGCTGCAAGCAATGACTGGGATTACCATGGTTTCCAATTTTCTCTTTCCAATACTTGTTGACTTAAATAAAAACCCAAGCTCTAAATTTATTTCTACTGATGCTCACTGTTTATTTTAGACTTCTCAGTATTATTTTGTAGGAATTGATTGCATTTCTCTGTTAAAATTCAGGTTTGTGGATCCACTCTTCCACCCGAGTAGAACTCTTGACTAAACCAAACTTATGAATGAACCAAAACTGTGTGGACTTGACAGATTTATAGGTTGTCAGATTTTCCAGTGGTCTCCATAAAAACTTAACTTCAGTTTTTATAAAGAGAATGGTTTTTACCTCTAGATGTCCAGATGTAAATGAGTTATTGAGGGTTCAGACAGGAAGACTTGAAACTATACCTGACCTGAGCTGTGAACTTTCACATTCGTTTCCCTTTGGAATCAACTTTATAATACCACCTGTTAGTCTGTAGTGATTCCAAACCAAACTGCCAGGCTTTGCAAATATTCAGATGGCAGTACAGCTCAACTCTGTAATGGTATTATAACTACCAAGTCTATGGGAGACTGTCCTGATCTGGAAAACAGCCTTCAGAAACAGCAGCCAACAGCTGCCCCTGAATGGAAAAAAAGTCTCATTACATTCTTTATCATCAAAGAAGAGGAGAACTGGAATGTGAAAATATTATCAACAATCCCTCTTGCTTCAGACAACCACACTGCAGTAATAATCTAGCCCTGCACCACTGCCTCAGCCATAGCCCTGGTTCTTAGAAATTTTTCTTCTGCTTTCCTTCTTCCTACTCTGCTCATTCTACTTTTACTTCACAGTTCTGTTTTTTATTCCTGTGCTAGGACCCAGGCTTTTTTTCTGGAAGAATTCCACCTAACACTTTCAAGGAAAGAGTCAATTTGATGTCCTGAGGTTCCATTGCAATTGACATAGTATTGCAAGGAAGTTGCATTTCTTAAAGTCAAAGAGATGTGGATTCCAAATTCTACACTTTAACCTGGAAAAGCAAGTGGAGAAAGAGGGCATAAGGAAGGGAAGGTAGAAAGAGAAAAGCAGCACATGTAGAAAATAGGACAGGAAAGTAAAACGGGTGCAGGAAGAAGGCAGAGATTCCCTGTGTACACTGCTCAACACGGTGCCACTTTCCAGTCACTCCTCTCCAAAATCTTCCGTGCCATCAGCTGATCCTACATGTTACCACAGCCCCTCTTTCCTTCCTTCTTCCAATAAAAGGTAATAATAATCACCATCTGTATGCAAACCACAGTATACTTCTTCAGGATGTTCACATTTCTTGGTGTATACAAGCCCCTCCCCAGAAGATGATTCTCATAAGGATTTTAATGTTTCCCTGGTTCACTGCCAGCATGACATTTATGGAAATCTCCACTGATCTTCATTTAGTATTTTGGATAAATGCATTCAAGAGAAGTTCTGGAAAATACTCCTTATAAATGATTACAGGCGTTTACATTTCACAATAGCACAAACAGTTAGAAAACTAATTTCCTGTGGAGTGCAGTATGCTTGCTTTATTAATAACCGTGTTCCAGGTTGTATATATTACAATTCTTTAAGTCATAATTCCAAATAGTATTCTGTTTCTTTATTTTTAGATTTCAATAAACTTGACATTATTGAAGAGTATTCATAAATTTTGCTGAAATTCAATTACTATAACAATTGGTTCTTGCAGTGTCCTGACTGAGCCACTGAGCCACTGGTAGAAGTATGAGGATTATATTTTCTCACCTCATTTCACAGGCAATGATGAAAGAGGATGAGATTAAATCCCTTCTATCTAGGTCTTTATTTAAAGAAATAACTAGGGATTGTGCAAATTTTCTTTCCACTCAGTTGTTTCTCTGCTTCTAGAACAATGAAAACAATTAGAGGTATAGAATGTTTAATTAGGGAAAAATCTCAAAGGCAATTTCTTCCTAGATGAAGTCTAGGTGGCTTTGGTTTGTTTGGTTGGTTTTTTATTATGTTAATTTTTTTTTTTTTTTCAAACACACCATTGGAAATTAGATCTTTCTACATGTGATTATCCTTATTTCAGAGGTAGGAAATATTTATTTAAAAGTTCTTGTTCTATGCCAAACCCTTCAAGCTAACATCTTCCAGTCTCCCTTTCTTGTTACTGGAAAGTCTAACCCATAAGCAGAGGGCAGGATGAGCATCAGCACTGTGCAATGGTATTCACATCACTGTTCCTTTGAACAGGAGCAGTTGGTGCCCCTGGCTAGCACTCTGAGGTTGAGGGCTCCTTTGTGCTCCCAGAGCTCATTTGGCTCACCCCAACATTTGGACTAACATTTTTCTGGGTTTGGGAATACTTTTGCCTACTAGATTGTCTAAGTCAGAAAGTACTTGCACTTTTTTTCTTTTATTTCTTCAGCAGGAATAATCCAAATTCTTACTATTGTCCTGCCTTTCAGGAGACCTTGCAGAACACATACATGAGGTACTGCTTTCTTCAAATGCCTCACTGGTTATAATACCAGCTGAAGATCAGAGTTGCAGAACTAAACTCTTTCCTATTAAATTACAGACAAATCTAGGAAACAATCATTCAGATACTTAGATGGTAGAATGCTCAGTTAACTAATGCGTGCTAAATTAGGGTGAACTTTGAGCCTTGGAACTGGAAATAGCAGTGCCCTGTGTAACACCACACCTGTAAGTAGTAAGAAACTGGAGATATCTGTTACAGCAACAGGGCACTGGTTACTAAACTGTTTACAAATTGTATTACTTTTCCTTTTGATAACTTTTCCCTTATTTTATTAACATCAGATGCTGATAATCAGGAACATATTAGTTCATTCTTGGAGGATTATTTCAAAGGAAATTGTTACTCAGTATACAAAAAACATGCCCTAAGCTCTTTAGGAACAAGTTAACAAGTTAAAAAAGATCTCATTGTAGCTCATCACCAGGTGTAGGAAATTCAGGCCATCATAAGGTAACCATATAAAGAACACCAGCTAAATTTGCTGACTATTATGACCCATTTTGGCAAGGAAGAGTGGCAGTCTCAGCTTTTTATCAGAAAAAGCTCTAGACATCCTTAAGAAAATGCAAAACCCAAGTCCTTTGGGGAAATCCTGCACTGAAGATCATGTTTACTTATTACTATACATGCTAAATAAAAACAAACAAAACAAATATCACATAGAAAGTGATAAAATATTGCTTATTCTCATATAGTGAATTAAATATTAATTTACTGTTCTTATTTTTCACATTAGATTTCATTTTCCAGTACATGTAGGTCACAGGATGACTGTATTAATCTGGCAGCCTCTGTATGATAACTTTACCTTTATAGTCATAGGGCACAATGGAGCTTTTTTTCTTATTTTAAATTATCTTATTTATTATTAGGACATTCAGTGTAATACTTTGTCAGAAGAACTTAAAGTCTACGAGACACTATACGGTACCAAAACTCTAAGGGCAGTTCATCTTTAACAACACATGTATGTGAAATATCATTTTCTCTTTTATTAAATAATATCTATTAACTTAGCTTTATTTTATTTCAAATGGTAAAGAATGTCTGACCTTTCAAAGCCTTTCATTTGCTGCAGTTTAAGAGAAACATTATAAATGCCATAAGATACTGCTGAATGGGAAACACAAAGGATTCAAAGAAATTAAACTTTGATATGAATACAAAAGACAACTCGAGCTGGCATATGTACACACTCCTTGCTAGTGTATTAGTTTTCTATCAAAAATGTGACATTCAGAACATTCAAGAAATATGACTGCCCTTTCAGACTTCAAATTTGGATTTATTTCCTTCCCATGCGATGTTTATTTGACCTTGTATTAATGTCAGACAGCAAAATCATGTTGTGATGAAAATGAAATACGTTATTTGACTTTTTGATTCACATATACAACATAAATGTCATTAGAAGAGAATGATATTCTAGATTTGCTGATATTCTACAGGTATTCTAAATATTCTGGTAATAATACCCATACCAGTTTGAAGTAGATACTTCAGGCTGTAAATGTTAATAAACTATAATCAAATAATACTAAAATTAGATCCTTCAAAGATCTCCAAATGCTTTGGAAGGACAGAATGTGTTACTAAAAACCATACTACAAAGGATGCTCAGAAAGACTGCACAAGATATATACAGGGGCTAAAGTGTGGTCTGTTCTGTACTCTTTGCACACAAGTGCTCAAGATTTTTGATCCATCTATTTTTAGAATTCCAGTTTCAGGTATTCAAAGCTCTAAGCACTCTGCTATTCTGCAGCTAGACTTCTGACATCCTACTACCCAGGGAGGAGTATTTCAGCGAAAATATTTATTACAACCATCACCTTCACGCAGAAGACTTCCAGTTATTTATTCTGTTTTTCATTTATTATAGCTTAAAGTCCTTCATGATGGCTGATACAACGTCCCATCAGCATTTTTCATTGTATTGATGTAGTCATCCAAACATATGTACTACAGTTTCTGTTAAGGCTTGCCACTTTGTCACATAATTGTTATCCACCTGCATAAAACTCTAAAAGAATAAATAAAATTTTCCCAGTTGCCATAGGAAAAATAAATAATCCATAAACTATTTTAAGTATTGAGTTTGCCATTTTCATCACTTTGGGAAATAAAACTCTATTCCAGTATTCCTGCTGGTATAGGAACTCTACATTTTGATGGCTGGAGCAAAATGATTACACATGTTTGGAATTGATAATTTCTCCACAAATGGAAATCTATTGGATTTTTTTTTGTGCGTTTAACCTGAACTTTGTGAAGTTTTAAATGCAGGATGTGCCAGTTGAAAATAATGTATTGCTGCTGAGTCAGTTTACTTGTCAACTGTTTTTTCATTTCCATCTCTGTTTGCCAGGTATTTAAGTTGACCAAATGACAATAACCTCAAGAGAATGTGTTTGAGATGCATAGCACAAAAGCTATTACTTGAAATTTTTAATATGGTATTATTTAAAGGATAATATGCAAATGCAAGCTGATATGAATTGCATATTTTGTACAGGAACTAGCTGAAAGATATGTTTAAAACCTGCACTCCACAGTGCATGTAGTGCTCAGATGGTATCCTGTGAGCCATTCCTTCCCTACCATAATTAACAATTCCAATAATTCATTAATTTATAATACATTATTATATTATAAATGAAAGAAAATGGAACTTAGCATCAAAAACCACTGTAATAACACGAATTGCATAAAAATTAACAGCAAATGACACCAGCAATGTCTTCTGTCACTGAAAGAGCAATAGGCCCTTGATACTCCATGAGGTGTATCAGGAGTGGTTTTAAAGAAATGCAGGACTTGACTTTCTGTGTTCTGTTGATTATTCACAATTCCTCTCAGCAAGCGTATTAGTTATTTATGAGTGTGTATATAACATATCAGTAAATTCCTGCATGACATCTGACAACAAGACTCAGCAGAGGAGATACCTGTCAGCTAGCTTGTGTACAGTGCCTGCCTCAGAAGATGTCTGTGTGCAGCTCAGCTTCTCCAAATTTCTTCTCAATTCATTATGTACTTCTACATGTTGTTAACCAATGCTTAGTTTTAGAGGTTTGGATATTTCAAACTCAATAGCCTTCTTGGGGTCTTCATCTGTCTTTGCAACTGATGAAATACTGTTTCAGACTAGTGTATACTGAGCACAGGTAACACTGTACAAAAAAATAAAGCCAGAAGAGTGACAGAACTGAGATCTGCCATTGCCCACGTGTCTGAGAAAACCAGCAAATCCATTCTGCCTATTTCTTTTGGCAGAGTCCCACTTTCCCAATGCTCCTGAGAAAGGCAAAAAACATCCACCAAACTCAGGGCCAACACTGCTTCCAATTTCCAAAAGCAGACATGGTTGGATAGCTGTGTCTTTCGCATCCATAAAGGTCCATAAGAGAACAAAGCACTCTGCAATTCTGTGTATCAGTCAGTGAAGACAGTTGGTTTGTTATAGGTTATCAGCTAAGCCCATGATATATAAATAAGGACTACGCAAAAACATGCTATTGAGACTAACAATTTGCTGGTCTAGCTTCATTTACAGAGCAAAGCTGGAAAGGAACACTGGAGTCTGCTCCTGCTCTTGTCTTATCTGTCAACTCCTGAAGCACACGTGGTTTCTTGGGAGAATGCTCATTTTGTGTGCGCTCAAGCCTGGGATTTTGAAGGTTTTAGTCTGCATTTTGTGCTGAAAACTGGTGCACAACTGGAATTCTCCAGGAATGTTGTGAGGAAGTGATAAATAAAGCCTTGGGTTTACTTCAGTCCTGAGAAGTTTTAGTCTTGTCATCTTCAGGCACACTAATTTACAACTAATAATTATTGAGTCATTAATTTTGAATGGAGAGGATAAAGAAAAGGCAATTAAAAAAATCTCTGTAGATGAATAAGAGACAGAGACATATTAACAGAGTGGGAGGCAGAGATACTGAGCTACTGCAAACTAATATATCCTGCGCAACTGCCTAGTTTCCCCTTCATCTACTAGTATATAGTTCATTTTTCTTGAAGCAAGTTAATTTTCCTTCTGCAATAATTGATAGTTATAATAATTTCTCTAGTTAGCCTTTTTTTCTTTCCTTTTATACAATGACTCCAATCTCACTGACTTCTCAGTCTCAGGATCACAGTTAAAACACCACTGAAAGCTGCACCAGTGCTACCACAATGGCAGGAGACCTTCCAAGCAGCTTCAGAATATATCTAGGCACAGAGCAGATCCACATGGAAACTTGAGCTAGACATCTTCAGCATGGCTATCTGGTAACATCATAGTGACCTAAAGGGACAAATTCTTCAGATTTTGCCAAAAGGGTGGATAGAAGAAAAGGTACTTCAGAATAAGAGAGACAAAGGAGTCTGACTACAAATGCATTTTTTCTCATTGTTAGCTGCCTTTTCCCCTGAAAGATAAGACAAGTTCAAAAAGAAATGTATATTAGAAGAGTAACAGATAAATTATTAAAATGGATATCTTTGAAAGAAGGGAACTTTTAACCTTAAGAGCTTCAGGATCAATTAGAATGGCTTGAGGACCTCAGAACAATGACATCAATTTAATTATAAACATGAAAAGAAAGGCCTTTACTTAGAGTTACTTACAAAGTTACTCTTTGAATAACTAAGTGCGTGGTAGTGCAATATTTATTTAAGAAATAGAACAGTGATCATGTAGTAAGAAGTAGTGTGATATACGAGAAGCTAACAGGATGTGATATTCTAATCAACCACAGCATTCTCAGTTAGTTCTTAAAACAAATGAAATAATTCACTGGGGCCAGATTAGACAGTCTCCAGCCCAGCAGGGTGTGCTGATGGAGGCAGACAAATGCCTGGGGGCATCCTTGACTTCAGCATGTTTGAGAGCAGCTTTTAGGAGGCAAAGGTACTGTACAGAAAGAAACTAGAAAGGACAAATGGAAAAAAGCACAGTGCATACATGACATTGCTGCTCTAGAGGGTGTAACTCTTGCACAAGACAGGCCTTTTATAGCATAAATGAGTCCATCTATCCAAACTAATCTTTACTTGGCACTTCCGCTCTATTAGAACTGGCATCTCACCTTGTGAGCAGGAACAATGCCATGGAAACAGAAGGGAATAGTACAGCCAGCCAAAAGCCTATGTCTGAGCATCAACTGTGTTTGTTGAAGATGAGATCCCCAGCCAGCAATGTCAAATGCTGCAATTCAGAATCTCTCTGTGATGGAGGAATAATAGCCTCTAGTCACAAACCACTTCAACTAAGTTTAACTCTGGTGAATCAGATTAAGTCATGCAGAGGTATTACTAATGAAGGGACAGCCTTCCTCTGGTTTCCACTGGATACCTCATAAAGAAAACTTCTCTTCATATGAGTGCAGAACTGCATTGCATGGAACAAAAAGACAGGTATTTTCTTGTTCTCGGAAAAAGATGTAAGAATTTCAATGGTTTATAAACCATCAAACAAACCCAAACTACTCCTTCCTCTGTGCCCCCTCCCCACCAAAACATAAATAATCAAAATAAGCAAAGAAAACTAGACAACTGGACACAGAAATGAGACAAAGCTTTCTAGACTGATGGAACAAGGAAACCAAGGGACATAAAACACCAAAATAAAAAGCATCGAGAATTTTTTGCTACAAGACCTACACAAAGTTAGATCCAAAGCAATCTTGTTCGTAGGCAATATATTCACCAGGGACACAGCCATTCTGGTGCAATTGAAACACAAGGTAAAGGCACACCCTTGCAGTGTGATACCGTTGTATTCCCTGTGACAACAGCTAGTAATAGTACAGATGTTCTTCAAGCATTTACTACTGGCAAACAATGACAGATCTATATTCATAGCAGATGGTGCTCTGTGTGGTTGTGCCCAGGAAGTGTTCCAAGTGCTTTTAAAGAGGGAGAAACTGAGGCACAGTGAGTTGGAGTCACTCCTTCAGGTCAAGCAACAAATACTTAGCAGGTTTGGAAAGAAAAGCTGTTCCTCTGAACTCCAAGTGAAGAGGCAGACTACCAAATTGTACTATCTTCCCATCTCTTATATTGATAAGAAGATGGCTCTTCGGATCAAGAGGGATTAAGACAGACAGCTTTCATGGGAGTGAATTTTACTACACCTTGCAGAAAAGCAGATAGTAAAGAGTTCATTTCCAGTTGAGTCCCATGGAAGTTGCCATGGTTGGTTTTGCGTATTAACTTGAGAATATGATAGCTTTGCAGAATTAGGGCCTTGAATTGCACATGTCATCTTCCAAAACGCCAGTGGGAATCATGCAGTGCTTGACAGGGTGATGACTGAATAATTCCTACTCATTACTTAGGCAACACATTTCAAAAGATAACCTTATTGGACAACCTGAAAACATGTTTCTATCATAAAATGCAAAACCCAGTTTAGGTGAAAATTTGATTCATTTCTAACCAAAACCTGCAGCAGCCTTTCAGCTCTCTCTCAAGAGATGTGTTGACCAAAAGCACCTCCTCCATCCTCAAAAAGCACAATACAAAAAAGATTTCCCTTCTATAACTTTAAACCATCGTTTTAATCCATCATTTGCTGACTGTTTTCTAATGACATTTATATTACTCATATTTTAAAAGTCATCATTTATGAAACCCATCTTTCATTTGAACTGAACTCTTTTTGTTTTGTTTTCACATTGGATTTAGAAAAAAATAAAATAATTTTGCCCAGTAACTTGAAATAGACTTCCCACAAAAAGTATGGAAAAAGTAGTTATAATTTTACTGCAGAGCAAAGAAAAAGGAAAATAACTGACCACTAGACAAGCCATCAAAAATTAAAACAACTGCATACTTGGCAAAGCTCATCCTTTGACAAAACACTTACAAATAAATACCTAATAGTTTGAATAAATATATTTTAAAAAGCAGCACTGGTGTTCTGAATATCTTTGACATTAACCCTTGAATTATAGGACTAACTATTACCTCATCTTTATTTTCCAGCCAAGCCTGACAGTTTAAAGATAAAAAACAGTTTGTGAAAAAGATGGGCAAATGGGAAGAAAACCACAGAATGTACCTATAAAAAACCCCCAAACCCTCACAAAGAAGTGGACTTGACACAATGCACATTAGATGACCCACATAACAGCACATATTCTTCATGGAACCCCCTCAGTTAAGTTGACTTCTACATAAGATCTGCTTCTACATAAAAACACAGCTGAAGCTGAATCCAAACTGGACAAAGGGGTGGGCAGAAGAAGGGACTTTGAAAAGTCTGTAGTCACATTGAAGATTTTTCTGGCTGATGGAACAATTTCATTCATCACTAAAGAGTTCTCCTGAATTTTTCAACCATCCTATGTTTCCATTCCTTGTATCTTTGCATAATCAGCTACTGGTGCAATATTCTAAGAAACTGAAATTGTATCCGAGCTGCTAAGAACTGTGCATGTGCACATGTTTGAAAAGCTGTACCAACAGAAAGCATATTTAGTTTAATCTTTCCCATGAAAGCACCCCAAGAACAGTCTAAAGAAAGCTAGTGCATTCACAAGGCAGAAGTTCTCACCATTGTTTGATAAGGAGACACCATCTTACTCTGTCTGGGATGAAGTTTGTCAAGTGACAGCAGTGCAGTGCAAGTGGTAATGAAGCCATCTGTCCTGGGGAAACACAGATCTCCCAGATTTACCAAAATCTGGAGGTAAAATCAAATGTAGGATTTTCCCAACTCAAAAATACTGTTTTATTTTCATTCTATTTATGGAAAGATAGCAAACCCACTGAAACCCAAATGGCTTCCAACTAAATACCTTCAGTTCCTGTCTACACTCCTTTTCCTTGATTTCTGCAACCGTTTCAGCTCAGTACTACTCCACCTACTGCTTTAAAACAGGTACAGCAAAGCAGGAAATCAGAGCCAAAGGTTTCTTTTAAAATTCTGTGTTGATCCAGCTTTAAAAGCCCACGTTTCATTAGTCAGGGCATAGATTAGAACAAAGAAGTCCATTCACCTATTCACCTTCCTATCCCCCGAGTTATCTTCAGTAGCCCACAGCGAGTCAGAAGCGTAACTGCAACTCACACTGACAGAACCAGATGAGCTTTCAGTTAGCTTTGATAACTCATGTGGGATGCAGTCACACGTTTGGACAGCTAATCTTTATGTCTAGGAAGGAAAGTGTTAAACCTGAAATTCTCTTGGCATAAAAGGGATATTGAGATGAAAGAATAATCAATCTTTCATAAATAATATACATGGGTGGATACATTATATATTCAAAGCTACAGTCAAATGATTGGGGAGAATGATAATTTATTCTGTTGAATTTCTTCAGAATGAATCCAGGAACAGATCAAACAAAAAAGTTATAAAATAGGAATTACAGGTAATGAAGGGCTCCTTGTTGCACAGGAGATCTTCTAGCTCTTATACATAATTAAAATATATGAGGTCAGGGGTAAGCTTAAAGGTGATTATGTCAGGAATCATTTTGTTATTCTTTTATTAAACAATACTAGACCTGTATTTATTTTACCAATACATATATATACAATATGAAATGACTGAGATTGAAATGCATATTTTAAATTAATGTATTTGATTAAACACAGATGTATCAGAGTACCTCAATATTTGTACCTTGTCTCTGTAGCAGACTAGTTCTAGATATATAAATTATGTCCTTATTGCAATTTTATTCCAAGAAACAGGGTTTCTAGTAGCAATTTTTTGGGGGGAATGTTGTGAGAGATACCGCCAAGTCATCTTTTTTTGGAAAAGTTTTTTAGTCATTGTATCTTGGTCCACTGAGAACATGATTATCCAACAGCTGCTTAGCTGAACAGCACTCACACTTCAAACTTCTACTTTGCATAACTTTTGCTATGAATACTCTTATTATTTGACTATCCATTTATAATATGTATGATAACTATGATATGGTGCATGTCTGTACCACAAAAGCTACCTAAACCAACATGCATACATTTATATATATCATTTTATAGATGATGTATAGTTCTGAGCTACAGGCATGCTCATGGGCTGGAAAATATCTGTGTGATACTTGGCCAAAATAAAACCATGAATTTACATTTGTTCTTATAATACCTGTTCATGTCCTTTGGTTGTAACTAGTAAATGTCTGAGAGATTCTGATGGGGAAACCCGACAGACAGGTAACTGGACAATCACCACTAACAGTGTAAGTAATTTCCTCGTGATAGCAAAAGACAAAAAACCTACAGGTAATGGAAGAAATGTTAAAGTATACCTGCAGGTATTCCATTCGTGGTGTTACCCAAATGGTGAAAAAAAAAAAGGTCTTCAAAAAGCTATGAGCTACAGAAGAAAGAAATAGAAAGAAGCTAGAATGCTGGATGATAGGAAATGGGCAAGAGAAAGGTGAATCTGAGGTAACATCCTCTTACGAATAGGAACTGTCAGGGAAGAGTAGAGGTTACTGTGTGAAAGTTCTAGAGACACAGGCATAAAACCTGACAATCCTTATCCTGTGGCAGATGTTCAATGGCATTTGAGGGAATGATTTGTCCCATTCAATTTCTAAAAGAAAACTAAAGCAAGAAAAAAAAGTTTCTAATATGCCTCCTCTTATGCTTTCACCCTAGATTATAGTCTCTTCAAAGACTGGCGCACACTCAGTTATCCAAAGAGTTTTAAAGCAAACATATACATGGAATTTTTAGGATACTGATGCTTCTGTGTGACAGACTGTCACAAAATTAAAATACCAATTCAAGAAGAGTTTTGTCTTTGTTTTCTAGTTTTTTTTTTCTTGACAATCAGTCAGAAAAGCATAAACAATTCTCTTTGTACTGGCCACATACGGGGTTTTTCTGGGGAAGAAAAAACCCCAACGTCCAGGGAGATAAGGAGCTCTTGGATTCCTTTCCAGCATAAAAAAAAAATTATTTAAGAAAGGGCATCTGGAGATAGTAACTGCCTTTCCCAGGTTTACCTTTGCCTTGAATTAAATTTCCTATACATATATTTTATACTTAGATGCAAATTAGGGGAAGGACCTCTGCACATTTCGGATCCGGGTCATGTTCTTTTGAGAGGCAACTCTTTCTGTGCAAACAAAGAGGAGGAAAAGGAACACAGGTGGTTGCACCTTTGGAGGCCTTTAAATTATTCCTGAAGTTTGTGGTGTTTGAGTTCTGATGGGAAAGTATTGACTTCCAGCAAACTGCTGACAGTCAGCATCGTTCAGAGAAACAAACCGGGAGCAGACTAATGGACATGTATAATAATTAAGTGAGCAAAAGTGTAAGTCAGGAATGTAAATGAAAGATGTTACCATTTACTCAATTCCAGTGTTATGGAGAAGAGATTCTACTGCATTCAACAGACTTTTAATATAAAAATCGCAAGGAAATTGCAAGTTTTTGATGTTGTGTTCAAACATCTGAGGATTTTCCATTTTCCTCTGTGTTTTTCAATATGGACAAAAACTTGTAGATATTCTAATTAGAATGGGAAAATTAATTTACTGTTCATGGGGAAAAACAGTTTAATTTTAACTTCACAGCTGAAAGTCAACAAAAAGATTCAAGTAAAATTTTTGAAGTAGAACTGGCTATATATCAGATTTTTGAACAACAAAACACATTCATACAAAAAGTTCCCTTTTAACGTGCTTTAATGTTATTAGCCAGAACAGAGCACGAGTGTTTCTTTTTCAGATAACAGATTACTAAGTAGAAGTAGCTGTCCTAACAGAACTCTACATATCCAGGCTCTTATCCTGAAAATTCATAAGAATGTATGTAATGCACATATTTGAGTAAAATTGTGCATTCAAAAAGCCTTGCTAATATAAACAAATGCAACAAGAACTTGCATGGGAGGTTTCTGGGAGACAATTCAGAGCATCTCCTAAATTCTCCAGTGACTTCCGAAAAAAATTAAAAAAAAGGCTTTCTCCAAATAAGAAAGAGATAAATGGACAAAAATGAGAACTATTGTAACTGGTGCTTTATAGGCATGTTTTTGCAAACTATCAAGATGGCCAAATGCACCAGACTTGATAGCTTTTACATCCTTATAAAATTATGTTGTCTCTTAATCACTAAGTCTGTGCTTATTGCTCCTTTCCAAACCAAAACTCACTAGCCCTAAGATTAGAAGCTAAAGAAGGAAAACCAAGCCCAAACCCCGTGCTAGTTTAGTTGCTGACAGCTAAGCCAGCAAGCAGGTAATACACCCCACACAGTCAGGCCTCAGTCACAACCTCGAAGCCATCAGAAACTATCCCCTGGCCTTTGCCAACCTCACAGCAGGTTGACTGCAAAGGACAATGAAGGTATTTGTTGAATGTTCTGCACATGATTTTTCTTCATCTCTCTGCCTATTACATTCTATCAAGCCAGTGATTTTCCAAGCAGGGTGCATCTGCAAGCAACATAAATGCTTTTCTTGGGAGCACTGAAGTGAAGCACACAATTACAAAGGCAGCTCTTCTATTGCTTCTTATGTAGAGCAAGAATTCTGATTCCTCCCCCCCTCCCCCTTTTTTTGTTGTTTAACCAGATCTCTCAAAATTGAGAGGAATACAACTCAGTACAGGATTTCAGAATAGGACAATTTAAAATAGAATTTAGAGAACTAAAAAGAAAAACACCTAAAGGTAAGTTTGTCCATCTCCATGTGATGCAGTGATTCCTCTTGCACGATACTCCCTTTATTTTGACATGTCTTGTCTTTGAGACTAATGACTACTGACATCAAACCCCTCTAGTTGCCCAGGAATCATTTCACAATTTACTGCTGTTCTCTTATATTTTATTTCTGACTTTTTCTCACTTTTATATTCCTCCTTAATTTCAATTAAATCCTAGCTTGCTAGAGAGTTTTGGGAGAATTTTTCCACATCTGCTTTCAAAATAGTCTCCAGAGATGGAAAAATATATTCCGCACTACTCTTGCTTCCCCTTATTGGCTGGTTCAGTTCTTGTGTCATTCGGATTTATTTTTTTTTCCTTAATTATACTGATTCAGGGCCCAATCCAGTTCTCAGAAACAAACATTGATTCTGAGATAAGTTGCCAGTGTGATCTAGTGGCGCACCCAGCAGCTTATTTTATTTGTGGCTCCCATGGAGTTACTCCCAATTTATTCCTAATTCACATCCCAAGTAGAGAACTGGATCCCACAAGCTTGAAACTTAATCAAAAAGCCTATTAGTTTATTTTGTCACCTAATTGCTAGGACCAGATATCAGGTTCGATTAGAACACTTAGACATCCTGGGACTTCCGTAGCTCTGCTGCTACTTTCCCCCATTGCCTTCTACCATATCTCCACACATGTATCAAATTGTTGTTTCCACTCACTGACTGTCAGGTAACACTACAGCACTTAATAGGAAGTGGAGCAATGACAGACTTACTTTAGACATACTTTTTCCCTGGGCTTACTTGCCATGGCACTGCAGCAGTCCCAGAACGCTACAAGATTTCAAACGCCAAACTGACAACAGTCACACTGCCAGTGAATGCTCAGCTGGAAATGCTACCCAAGAGGAACTTAAAGATGATGTTGCATCAGTGACAGCTATAATGACTATTTTAATTAAAGAAATATATCTTTGAAGAAAATTGATGACATTGGAGAATAAATTAAATGCATGAACTCTTGTGAGCATGAAAGGGGATGTTAAAAAGTAGGGATTAATGAGGGTATTCTTGAATTCTTAGAACATCTGTTCAGTGCTAAATTTATTCATCTTTGGAAAAGCTTTTAAAAATTCTCAATTCCTCAGTGACGTCTTTACCAGTTCTTAGTTCATACTGTCACTGGTTTTAGGAGCGAAGAAACCATAGTGATCATCTGGTTAGATCTTCTGAATCAGGAAATTGTTCTACAAGGCAACTGCAAGTGCTCAGATATTTACAGAATGCAGGAATTCAAGAAATCTGATTTCTATGTAAATAATAGCTGAGAGAGGGTTTGGTATTCAGTAAATGAAAATACTCATTTTCTGAGTAGTAATTTCCTGCTAACATTTCAGAATTATCTGGAAGAACTAATAAAGTTCTTTTTTTTTAATATAATGGTGATGAATGAGCCTCCAAAAAGCAAAATATAATCATTTATTCAGAAATATCAATTAAAAGATAGCTTCCCTTAGAGCTCCTTCGTCCCCCAGTTTTTGAAGTTGGATGCTGAAATACAAAACCAGTTTTTCCAATTTCGAGCCCTTGTCTTCAGGGGAAATGCATATAAATCAATAGTTCACATAGAAGAGTTTGAAGCCAGGAAATATTGACTGGTACAGACTTTACAGAGAGAGCTCTTTTCTTTATTTTTGCTGGTTTCGTGATTTTGAAAAGTTCCCTAAGCTTGTTTTTGTAACTCCATCTTTAGCTACTCAAATTCCCCCCTAGACCTTCAGCTAAAGTGACTGAAGTGTATTCCATAAGGGAAGAGGTAAGGGTGGTTTTAATGATTGAATATTCTTAACCTTTGATACATTTTTCCTAATTACAGTGAATGGCCTATATTTTGATACATATCACAATCGATGTTTCATTTCAACATCAACACCCCAATAAGCTAAGAACCACAGAAATAGACACTAGAGAACTGCCTTCCTTAAAGATCATTTATGTCTACAACTAAGATGCAAAAGGAGGTAACAAAACAGCATAAATGTAGTGTTATCTGTAGACACAAGGCCTGATTTTCCCCATGTTTTTAGAACAGCAGACCATGTGTGAATGCAAGATATATCTCACATTATAGCCACAATTCCTATTGAAAACTCCTGTTTCTTGTGTATTTGCAGTATGCCATATTTAAATATCCCATCATCAGAAAGCGTGTGTTTTATTTTGACTCAGTGAAAATTTGTCTTACCAAAAAAGTTAGAGTTAGAACTGTACTGAAGCTATGCATTTATTAATCCAACCTACAGCAGACGTGCTAACTTTTGTTAGTTATTACTTCATAAAATATGATAAGTAACCTGTTGACCATGAAATGTTTACTCAGTTTGCACACTCTGAAATAATGCCTTAGATATCACAATGACTGCCCTCAATATCCTTTGGGTCATTAGCTGGGGAAAAAAATCTGTCTATTGATTCTTGATAGTAATTTTTTCCTGCAGATAATTAGTTATTTTTCTTCAATTAAAACTGCAGAAATACAGAATAGAACATTTATTACAGTTAAACTGTAGTGAAATTCATTCTCTGATAATAATTGCTCCCCAAAGGGAGAGTAGCTCATTTATAAGGTACATACACCATTATTCTTCTGGTTTTGCCACTTCACCCGAATTTAATTTTGTAATGTTATTTCCTCCCTCATCAAGCTAGCTTCAACAGAAGGCTACTGGACTTCTTACCGACTTTCAGGGAAGTTGATCTCTTTGCACAATTGTGAACAGCACAAATTCTTATTAAGCCTGAGATACTACTTTTGCAGGACTTTGCATTATCTTCAGTGATCGGAGTTGCCCGGCTCCTGTTTAACATGGCGCTTCAAACAATAGATGTCTACCGGACACTTGAGCAGATGCTGATGATTTTCACCTCAACAAGACCTGCTGTGTGTTTTTTCCAATCACAATTTAATGGAAGTTTGCAAATCTCATCGCAAACAGCAACAGCAGAAAAATCCAAGTAGTGGCACAGGCTACAGCCATCACATGCAGGCTTGGGTTAAATGGAAGTTACTTTCAAAATGTAAGGCCTCCACTAAACCTACACAGACTTGGGAGTGCAGAAGGCCTGTAAAATACTTTGAAATGTCAAACACAGCCCATGAGATGAGCTCCTGGTTTGTCCTGTCACTCTTCACTTGAATCTAATCTGTATAAGTCACAGAAGCTAAGTTGGGTTCAGAACTGACTGGGCCACATTTGAGCCCAGTCGTACAGGCAACTAGCTTCTTTCAATTCAGTCTGAAATCTGCAATCTCAAAGAAAACATACTTGTGAAAAGAACCAAATGTCACAGTTTCACCATCTCCTGCAGGAAGTACAAAGCTTTGTTTTTCTGAGAGCAAGAAATGCCAAAACACACTTGCAAGATACGATTTACCTAACTGAAAGTACTCACATGTTACTCTCAAACCAAATACAGACTAGTCCAGTATAAGTCTGATATATTTTTTTAATAGGCCAGTTGCCAGCACTATTATAATTATGGGGCTTGTTACATTAATGACAATATAGATATTTGCCTCGAGGCCCCTTTCCTTCTGTGGCTCCATTCTAAAGGTTTTAATTTTTTTTTTCCCCTCACCTCCTTAAATCCATCAAAGTATTGAACAGAATTTGAGAGCTGTAAGCTCCAATCCATTGCCCTTTGTAAACTCCTTGCCACCATACACTTAGTTTTACATTTTAAGTTTCACTCAATGTAATTACTATGAACACGCGTGCACTTAGGGACATAAAACAGCGTTTAAAAGCAACACTTAGAGGATTTTATGGCAATTCATAGCAGGCTAATGAATACAGCCATCTTTGGGCACAAAACACTGCCAGCCACAAAGTTTTTATGCGACTATCTTTGCTGCTTCAAGATAACTAGAAGGCATTTTTTAGCTAAATGATTGTGTGGTGCTCTCATTGATGATGTATAACTCAATTTACAGTTGTAATCTGGGTAACAAAATGAATACTCCATCATTGTACTATGAATAGTAAATTAACCCAGATAAAAGTGTTGAACATCCAATCAGAATTGTTAAGTAACCAGAAGACTAAGACTGGTGAGAACACATTGGAAGCAATTACAACTAATGAATAGATTAACTTCAGGCTTGAGAACAGCATGGCTGGTATTCTAGTCCATCAAAATAAAATTAGAATGGGGGAGAGCAGACACAATATGGAACAGACTCTCAAAATAAACAATTATCCACTAATACAATTGTTTTGAAGAGAAAGCTTCCTAGCAGCGATACATATGACATCACAGAAGACCTGCTGGACTCACTGAAGGTGGTGGTATGTAAATAAGAGTAAAGACAAGTGCTAAAGAATATGTTGCAACAAGCAAAAACATCACCATTGCAAGGACTAGGGCAGAAGGAAAGAGAGTAAGTTACAAATACTTTTTCATGTAATCCCAAAATTGTTAATTAGCTGCTGTGAAGATCATGGACTATGTGTTATGCTAATTCCACTAATGTGCAATGTCATAATATAGTAGCATACTGATGGAAAATCTGAGCAGAGTCAAACTGAGTGCCAAAACCCTAAATATTTAAATGCTTTTGTCTGTGCACCTAATATATTGGGAAAGAGGAGCACTGAAATTATATTAAAAAGGACCTTAAGCCCCTCAACCGTAAACTTTTTACATGCACTTTATCACTTTATTGTTGTACCACAAGTGCTTCTAGTTATACCTACATCTATCTCTTCCCTAAGTCTCCTACCACACTCCATCAGAGTAACTACTTCCTGTTCATGGGAAACAAAGTAAAATCACATCCGAGTTTGCATATGTAGCCTTTCTTACTCCAACAAGCTGACAGCTCAGCATACCAGAGCAGGCAATGCTTTTTTGCATCCCTGATACCGCAATATTCATTGACAACCTTTAGTAAGCTCCAAATGTAATTCAACTGTTGTGCCACAACTCCCTGGCAGAGCTCTCTTCTTCTGAGCTGCGTTCTGCAGGATGTGGAGGGTTGACACAGTTACCCAAGAACTGCATTAAATAATTCGCCCCTCCCTCCAATTAAATGCCTGGCCCTTCCACACAAGTGTAGGCAACAGTTTGTTTACATAATCATCCAATTAGGTTAAGTAATTTTAAAATAAAAACTATTCAGTTTTCCAGCATGTAAGAAATGAGATCGTTTACTTCTTATTTTAGACACTATAAAATAGATCTCAAAAATGTAAAAACTCAGGGCAAGAATCCAAGCATAAGCTTCCACTGGAAGAGACACAGACTATATCTTCACATTTAACAAATTAATTCATAGCAAAGTTATCTCAATTTTTAAGTAGCTTACAGTTGTAGGTGCTGAAAATGAGATATTAAGAAACGTGCATGAGGCATTGACAGTGAACTCTGGAGGCACCTGATTCTCATCACAAAAGCAGACGTCCAGGATGAAAGCTGGAAGTGTAATCAGCCACTGTGACAGCAAACTTGGACTGAAGTCATTGATGTCGTGCTACACGTTAGTGCTAGAGTGTTTTCAGTTTCTAGTTCTATCAGGAGCAGAAGAAACCCACCCACTCAAACACCAGAACTTTAATGACTGAGGGCTTACTAATTCTAAACCTTTCCATCTGCTCACGTGGCCAGATCCAAAAACCAGGCTCAGGTGCAGTGCCAAAGAAAAGGGGGAAAATGTTCAGACATGTTTGTGATCTGAGGCCTTACATCTTATTATGAATGGCCATAAGCAACTATCAGCTCTTCAGTTCTATAACGGTGTACACTACAGCAGAATTGTTTCTATTCCAAGGCTTATTTTTCCTGAATGCAAATGAGTTTTACTTAAAAGGCAAGCTGGAATTACCTGAATTGAGAAATACCGGTGAAAGATTGATTTTCCTTAGCTGAAATAACTTGACAACGTCTTCCTCAAACTGGGTACCTGACAGTTTTCACTGGGCTAGCAATTAGTCATTTTATCTTAAGGCAAATGGTACTAATAAAGTTTTAAAAGCATTGTTAGTGCAGAGCTATTACTTTTGTTGCGGGCCTACTACGTAAATAATTATGTCATAAAACTGGAAAAAACTCTCAACTTGATACATTAGCTTGTTCTGGTTTTGACAATATGATTAAAATTACTATGAATCTTTCTCCCCCAACAATTTATTTCCAAGTAAAAGTGCTGAGTATTGCTATTTGTAATCTAAGGTTTCTATGAACAAAACTGAACAGTTTATAATATGCAAGGTGGTTAAAATGTCTGAACAAGATGGGGGGAAGCATTACTGACTCGGGGATCACAATGTAGCTGCAGACTTGCAGGCTTCCAGTCTCGTGAAGAAGCAAACGTGCCTTAAGAGCTGACTCTCCAAATCTCCTAACACTTAAGTTCTCTGGCTTTTTTTTGTTTGTTTGTTGTGGTAAAGATTTTATAGATGATCTCCCACGATGAAAAAAAAACCCAGAGCCTTAGCAGATTTAGTCAGGCACAGATGTAAATACAACTGTTTATATCAACTGGACATTTGGTTAAGTGATTTGCCCCTGTGAGGCAATCAAAGCCCATGTTCTGGTCCCTTCTACCTGGCTGTTAAGACTATATTCTGGCATCCAGTTTTGGAAATTGCAAAAACATTGTAGGTTTTATAGTCTTTAATTTTCTAATTACAATAAAAATAAATCCAGCCTTTTCTACCACAGCAAACAGGAAAACTGAAATAAATCACTTAACAATCCAAATATGAAGCAGGAAGAGCATACCTTAATTTTTAGATATATATTTCAGTTTGTACAACTGTCACAAAAACCTTGACTTGTAAATGCTACAGATATTATCTGAAGGTTACAGACAATGAATGAACACAAGATACTAAGCTGTCACTTCTATAGTTACTTTTCTGTTCAGTTTCATGCTTTAAAATTTACATCCCTTTGTTTTTTTTTTATCCTCCAGCTATTATAAATACTTCCTTTTATGCCAAGCTCACACACATTTCCACTGGTTTTGGATAATAACCCTTTTCCTCGCATGATTAATAACATTAAGTTCTCTAGTTTTAACAGGCTATTCTTAGTATTTTTAGTTTTTCTAAAGAATAATGAACTAAATATGACAGACCCACTACTGAAGTCCAGCTACTTGGGCCTTTTGATTTCCAAATGTCTTTCCCACCCAGGGAGAAAATAAAGGTTTTATAGCAGAGACCATATCAAAATAGGAAACCCACTTTCATCGAATCATAGAATGATTTGCACTGGAAGGGACTTGAAAGATCTAGTTGAAAAGATCAACAGTAGAGCCCATGCATCACTCAGGAACTGTCTCATAGCTAGTAAGCAACACATTTTCTTTTGACAATCAGAATTAATTCTGATGTGTAAGAAAGAAGCCTTACATCAGGAAGTGAGTAGAATAGAGTGAATCACCTACCATTTCCATAGCTCTGAGTCATCTTTCTTATGCTAACATCTCATTTAAGCAAGGAACTCTCCTTCCCATTGTGTGCCTTCCCAGCAGCTAATACTCCAGCTTTAAATAGCATTATTTGGAGTATACCATACATTCACTACTCTGGAGAAGAGTCATTCAGGTGAAGGTCTAAGCACACCAAGGCCTGTTTACATTTTTTCACATTGTGGTGAGTACAACAGAAGATTTCTGTAGTGAGAGAAAATATTTCCACTTCAACAGCTTCTGTGAGCTTTACTCATATGGAACAAACAAACTGTTCAAGGCTGAGTTTGACTGTTGAAGTGAAGGACATAATAGACTGGAGCTATCCAGAGAGACATTATGGCATTGAATTTGTGAAAAACTCAAAAAAAACCCCTTTCACTTGTGAAGTAGAAACGAGAGGCAGCAAACAATGAATTCCTGTCTTGCTTTAAAATACGGGTATTTAAAATACAAATGTTCATCTAAGGAGACATTTTTCCTGCTTAAAACAAAAAACTTTTTTTTTTCTCCTCATTATATAGATACTTACATCCTATTGGATTAGGGCTATTGAGAATAACTGTTCATTTTCTTACATATTTACCTATTTTGAAAACACAGATGAAACATATATGTGGTTAAAATACAGCACCTAGGAGAACAGAGCCATATTAAAGACTAGGTGAGTCCAGGGGATACCACTCATTATTCACTGATGCAACTCAAATTCAGGCAACAAGACTGGCCCTACTGGTTGGTATAAAATACACAGTTATTTATTCAATTCTTTCCCACCTGTCACCACTCTCTGAACTAGATGCTTTCTCTGAACATAAGTCTTAATGGAATCCATGAGAAACACTTCATATATCCTTGCTTGCCTTTCATAGGTCTCTATGGAAAGAGTCACTAGTAGGACCTTTATAGTTCCCTAATACTCAAAGGCTCTTCTCACATGAATTAGGCACTGAAAACCTTCACAAAAGAGGCACCCTACTGCAGGCTGCTTATACAAAGAGCTGTGTGAAATCATCTTTACTTCAGCATGTTTCAGATATGATTACATGCTTCTCTACGAGACAAGCATTCCAAACCCTTTTGAAGTTAATTACAAGACTTCCATAGGTTTTAGTGAAATCCAGTTCATCTAGCCCTAAATATGTTCACATTGTTTTGGACTGTACTGAATCAGGAATAGTCAGGTTGAATTGCCAATGACAATACTTAACTGTTCACAATGTCAATTCATTCCATTTTCAATTGAGAGAAATTCACTTGGACAAATCATGGCACAAACTGCACAGCCCCATTCATGTACCATTTTAAAAGATTTCCATGACCTACCACAATTAAAATGTTGTCACTTGCTGAACATCACGTAGATGTTCTACTTGGAAGGGTGATTTGAAGTACACTTACTCTTGCTGTAGAAAATAAAATGAAAATGTCTAAATAGAAATAGCTCTGTGACCACATTTTATTGCAATCAGCCAGAAACAAACAAAAGAAAAACATATTCGTGTCTTCTATACTCCTAATCATAAAAACCAGCCTTCATTTGAATTCTATACTTAACCTTTTTCTATTATTGCAATTCACTGAAAATCAGAAACATTGAAACATGAAATTGAGCTTTAAAATGTTCTTATCTAGAAGGAAATGCATCATGCAGCATCAGACATTTCTTTATAGTAATATTTTTCTTCTCTCTCTCTCTTTGGATCTTTGCCCTTCTGTAATTATACAACATTAATTTCTCCTCAAACAAAAAGCCAGATGTTTGCAGGGTCTGATCTCAGACTGATTTTCTGCTAAAAGCATCAAGTCCAGCATTAGCTACTAATGAGTGTCTTCCTTCCATTAACCCAGATAAAGGTAGCACTCCCAAAAGAAGGACCAGTCAGCATCCAGTTGTTAATTATTATTTCTAGGAAGACATGAACAATTAGTCCACAGTCAGGATGTAGGCACATGCTCAAATGAATACTGAACACATCCAGATAAGATTGGCTTAGGTGATTTTTAATGTTTTTGTGTTGTTACAAAACCCATTCTGGAACAGCTAAAAGGCTGCTGCTGTGAATTGGTTACCTTAATTATCTTATTACTATAAAAGCTGCTTGGTAAAAATTTTTACAAATGTGTGGAGAGTTCAGTCAGACCATTCAGACTTGGAAAGATTCTCTCCTGCAATGTTTTGTGCTCTACACTTGTGTATGAGTCTCACCACTAGGATTTCAAGCATATTTCTTCCCATCTCTCCAGCTGAGGTTTGTTTTTTTTACTCTATAACAAGCTGAATATTTAGTCTGGGACACAGAAAGTTATTTATCTCCTGGTCTGTTTCTGGAAGTTGTGATGTACAAAACATCACCTTAATAAGATACTTTGTTAATGGCAAATATTAAATGCTATTCCAAGAGGCTTTTCCTGCCGGAGTATCATGTATAAACACAAAGGAATGCATCAGCAATAGTAGAAACATAAAGAAACACTTAAAAAGAAATTCTGGTGGATCAAGGGTAGACTAGTGCTTCTATTCCCTTTGGATACATTTGTAACATTTAATCTAATCATCATTCAGAAGTAGACACAATTCCAGTATACATCAAAGCAACTAAAATACTGCTTTGATGGCTTAATTGTAGCTGGCAGTGTAATGACAGGTGGCCACAACCACAACCTAATTTGAAACAAGCTGCAACATTTGCTGAAGACAAGTAACTCTGAATTCTGTGTGGCTTATTTCTCTGAGAAGTGAAAAATTCAACCACGACCAGACAAGGATGGATTTTGAGTCACGTCCTTGACGTACCTTCCCCACCACCACCACCTTTAGCAGCTGCTTCAGTGAGTATATTCTTCAACAGCAGCAATGCTGCTAGTTTAGTACTCATTACGTGTTCATTCAAGAGGACATAAGAAAACTGCCATTGTAGGGATTCTATAAGACATCACAAAATTGCATTAGCACCTGGACAGGGGCTCTTGAGAAACTGAATTAGGATAAACACAATGTCATCAGCTGCAATGCTGTGTCTTACTGTCATGCCCTTGTCACTGGACACACCAGATTTCCCTCACCAGGAAGAAAAAATTATAAGCATGCACTTTAATTAGAAGCAATGATTGATTTGTATTTTTTTCCCTGCAGTTACTTTTTGTAAGTAGTCTACTTCAGAAATTCTTCTTTAGCAAAGTCCATTACCGCAACTGTAAGATTGCCAAAACAAGAAAAGATTAATTACATGAGCTAGAAAGTAAAATTACAAGGTGCAACAAAAATTACTCATCTACTACAAAGTTTCACAGTAGATGAGGCTTTCAAAATATTATGGAGTTGTTGTGTAAGGAAATACCTGGAGTTTTTGCATTCAGTGACACACTTTAGAAATAGTATACACTGTTTCTCAGCTTAATTGCAATGAAGACAAAAAGAGTCATTCAGCAGTAAAGGCATTAACCAAATATTCAGAGGGACAGAATTTAATACCCTGCTACGCAAAAGAAGCTCTGAAATCATGAGAGGTCTTTCGTGTTTCTCTGCCTTGGCTTGCTACTATGGAGACAATCCTTCTCTGCATCTCAGATCCCACCACAACAGCAGCCACAGCTCCACCAGCACATTCCTGAGGTGAGAGGCCATGAAGAAAGCTGTAGGTTTACAGGACTATTTCAGTTACACACCCTGACTGTCTAATTCAACAGGCTGTGCAAAATCTCTCTCGAATGTGGCTGAAAGGGAGAGCTGGGTGAAGGCATCTTCCCCTGCAATCCAGTCCTTCTGATCGTACTTGCACAAGCCCAGTTTCACACAACTTTCAAGGGCCTGGCTGTAAAGCCTCAGTGCAACACTAAGAGTAACATTTTTATTAGGAAGAGATATCCCACCACTACTAAGAGTAGCAAAGGACATTTACCCTTCAAAATATTATCTGTCTGGCATGAAAACATAACTGCTTTGAAAATAAGTAGGTTTCTTCAGGGAAATAGTGTAAAAATAACAGATTAAAAGGGCCTTTCGTGAAGCAATGAATTACAGCTACTTGTTATCAAAATTCTGTGAGCATTCAGGTAGCAGAGGAAAAAACTGCAAAGATTAATTGGTAGAGAAAATTTACTCTTAATAAAACCCTGTAAACTGAGTGAATCAGAGAATTAATTTCCTATATGTGTTTTATTCAAACAGGAGTGTATTTATAGAAATAAGCTGTAAAGAAAATGTTATCTTGGAGGATTATACTACTTAGTTGGACAATTTTTATGGGTATAATAATCAACTTGGAAAGATATTTTTAAAGAAAAATAACTTCCCAGCAACACATTGATAATTACTATAGCAGACAATTTAGAAAATCTTGACACTGGAGTAAAGATTAAACTTCAGTTAAATGAGTTATCTCTAAAGTTGTTACCACAATTAATGGGTGAATATTCTCTGCCCTTCTGAAGTTATCTTCCTATGATTTTGTGCAAATTGTAAGAAAATAGACTACTTAGAAGATCAAGGAACTTCAGATTTTTACTGTATACTATACTTCATAAAGCCCTCCTCTTAATCAGACATTTTTGCATTTTAACAGTTAAGAGTTTTGCCATGGATGCCAAAAAACCACCACTATGTATTTTCCCCTTAGCTTGATTTTAAAATTATGTGGTTTGACATTTCAAAGAAAAAAGTATGGACTGGTCAATATAATTACACACAATTGGCATAATTCAATGTGTTTTACTTTAAAACATGCTATGCTTTTCAAAACCTATATTGTCCTTTGCATTGCTGCAAAACACAGCCACCTTGTAAGCAGCATTTTACATGAGTTTATTGCACTGTACTGTATAATACTAAAAAAGGGTAATAATGGATTTGGATTTATTTAAAACTCTTTAAAATACCAATAAATGACAAAGTGCACACAACGGGGAGGGAAACATTATGCTATAAATTACACTGCTTTCAAGCTCAGAAGTTTGTGACTAATTAAGAAAGCTTTGGAAACACAGAAAGGCCAATAACATTGCACAGAATGGTAAGGGATCAATTTTGCTTTTTTTTGTGCATAATTTCCAGTTGCAAGCAATTAATGATCTCTTCCAGAAAGCCTCCTAGACCACCTCCAAATGCTACTTGGGAGAAAACAGTGTACACCTTTCTAATCCACTCCTGGAGGGCTGCAAAATACTTTGGTTGATCCTCACTCAGAAATCCTTCCCAATGGCTCCTAATGGCCATTTTTCATTTTGAGTTTGATTAATCAGAGGACAGTAATAAACTGATTTATCCAGACAATTAAGAGGAACCACAACTTAAAAATACCAAAACACAACAAAGCAACAACTATTCGAATCCGGTTAGACAAGTACTACATCTTGCAAAGTTTTGAAGGTGGCAAGAAGTTATAATCCATAGTCTTCAGAAGGGTCAAGTGCTGTAAATCTATACAATGTTTTAAAAGGAGTTTCAGGGTTTCTCCCTCAATCATTACAAACGTCTGCTATGTTTTTTCATCAGCAACAGAAATGCTGAAGTATTTCCTGGGTGAATTTCCATTAGCATTGCTTTCTCCCAGATAACAGAAGTGCATATCTTGCATAACCTTTACTGGAGCAAAGCAGTGCCACCAACACAAAAAGGTGTGGAATTATGTTCTGATATTTTTGTCTTTTTTTTTGTTAAAACCTAAAGCAGAAGAAAACAAGGGCTTCAATAATCACCTATAATCCAGTCCCACTAATACACAAGTGGTACCTTCTTCCCATAGTCGGTAGCATAACGGTCATCCCCACATATAAACAATTCCCATACAAATAGAATGAAAGCTCTGCAGACAAACCAACAATTCTGCAGTCCCAGAGACCAAAAGAAGTTCAAACACATGGTCTTTCATTCTGCTTTATGTTGCTCTATGCTAAATTTAAAAGACTGCCATCATAAAGCTTTGGAAATGACTGGCTTCAGTTAAACTCTGGAGTACAGAACGAAAGTTCAAGTCCCATTTTTTTTACCTTTTAGCTTGTTTGACTAAAGAACACTCAATACTGAAAGTGAACAACAAATGTTCAGAACAAAATTGGGAAAGTTTAATTTTTACTTAAAATGACCATCAAAACCAGTTCCCTAAAGCCACCCTCTTCTACTATACAAATACAATGAACTGCCCTCATTTTCACCTTGGGAACCATACCCCAGATCCCAGCCCATTATCTTCTCAGAGATTTTTGAGAACTTAAGTGAAGCATGTACTCAATTCTTTACATATCTGTCAGGGAATTACGATGTCAAATTTACATCCTCATGCTACTGGCAGGTACTTAATATAAAGCTAACACTCCAGAGAAAAGCATCCCAAAACAAAACCCCAGAACCTTGAACATTAGTTATATATTCTTCACTTAATTTTTATGAGCACTTAGCAGGTTATCCTTTGTTTTGATTTCGTTCTTGAAGTCTAATTATTCCATATGTCCTTTCATATTTTGTCTGATTTGCAATTGTATTTCTCATTATCATTTTGTGAGGATATGCTACTATTTCCTCTGGTTTCATTCTCTCTTTTATGTTTCGCTTGTACGAAATTAATTACATTGTACCTTCAAGCATAATTTTAACAGTGTCTCCATTGCACTGTGTCTGCCTTTAATTAATGCTCTTCTAATGTAGGTTTTAGAGCCAAATGGTGCAATATTCCGAGCATCAAAGAAACAAAAGATCTAACAAAGCTGAAATGAAAGAACCAGACAAAGCAGCAGACAATGTATTCTCATTTGAAAAATGTCACTTCAATTTTATTTTAGATAGGAGAACCAAAGAAGATTGTTTCTACTTTTTCCTCATTCATCACCAAACTTTGTGGTAAGGTTCACTCCAATCTGGGAGTAAATCTGCAATTTATGAAATGAGATTAATTTCTCAATTGTCTGCCTATCTATTACAACTCCCTAATCCACATCCCTCTAGTAGGATTTTAGGTTTTTTTTAAAGAGCTGGCAAGTCATGGAGCTCCCCCATCAAACACAATATTCATGCACTTTGAAAAAAAAAACACTTGAATTCTCTCTTGGTTATCTGTTCAAGAGAGCAATGGGAAAGGAATATTCCATGGATTAGTCCATTTAAACTTTTTTTTTTGAAATGCAGAGTGTTCTCTAACCATTGGTCTAATACATATTCAGCCAGGAGCTTAAATCTAACACAGACACTGAAGTATATAATTGTAGTTATATAGGACTCGGAATATTTTAGACACATTCAGATCTTTGGGTTTCAGGGACTTCAAAGTGAAGCCCTGGGTGTTTCCTGTTTCTATTAAGCAGAAAATGGTTTTTAGTGGGGTCAGGAGTTTTCTTATCACATTAAATTTCCAAAATGCATTTTCAACATATAGCAAGTATGAACAAAATTGAGCTTTTACAACTTTCTGATCAGTAAAAAGCAATGTCAACTGTATAGAGCTATTTACTTAAGTGAACTCAGATAAGTACCAAGATCTAAACTGCACTTCCAGTTACATATTTAGATAAAGATGACAATGGGATCGGTTAAAAATAAGTATCTTTTGCAGTTGCAGAACCTATTGAGCAACAGTGCTTGTATATATCATGCTGACTTTATTATGCACAAAGGTGATGCATGGTTTTCAATAAGATCATTTTCTGGGCAATGATAAACAGAATATTTGTGAGAGATCATTATAGGTAATTAAAACATTAGGGATTTCATTTGGTTGGATGGAGCCACTCAAGTCCTAAAAGTAGGCATTTCAATTTTGGGTTTTTTTTATTTGTATTTGATTTAAAGGGGTCAAATTAAAATTATTTTCACCTAAAAAGAAGGGGGGGTGTCTGACAATTACTGTAATGGAATATATTTATAATGGGGACAAAGCTTGTCCTGGGATTCACATGAACAGCTATCACTGACTTTGATCAGCACTATATCCACACATCAAAAGACATAACTTTCTAAATCACTTGTGCTCATTGTTTGATAAGCACTAGTCAGTTGAAACAAAGTTTGTACACTGCAGTCACCTGTCTAGATTTATCTGAATTATGCATGAGTCAAGTTTTTGGAATTTGTTTAATTTTATGAAGGAAAGCAAGCTTTGAAGCACTGTATCCAGAAAAGAATCAAATAAGATTTGTAATAGAGTAAGACAAAGGAAACAAAAGTGGGTGGGTCATATTTAGAGCCCAGCAAATTTGACAATGTCCCTTTAAGGTGAAGGAATAATTCAGTTAAAGTCCTACCTTTCATGGTCTTATGTCAAGAGAACAGCATTTCAAAGCTTGACTTTACACAGGCTCAGCCTTTTCAAGAACACAAAAAGTTTGATTTCAGAAACAAATGAAAGGAAAAATGTGACTCTGAAACAAAGCACTCCACACATGTATATTTTTAGTGCCATGTGTTCAGACTAAAGGTCCATATGCCCTCACATTAGTTAATGGAGGAAAAAAGGCATTTCCAAATCACCTTTGAATTTCAGTTCTTAGACAGTAAATTTGAAACTGGCCAGTAGGCAGGGGCCAGAAACACATTTTGAAACATTAAATACCTCAAACCACCTTTTGTATCTCAATTCTGCTTTCATCCCTGAATCTTTTTATTTGAAGATTTAACAATGGACCATCTTTTTTTTTTTTTTCTTCTCTCCTGCAGCTTCCTTCTAAACCCTAAATGGAAACTTTCCATACAGTCAAAAACATGGTAGATGCTTTTCATATGCCAAAAGATCAAAAAGTTCAGAGGAAATAAAGACTCAATTTAAATACCTCGCATACATTGTAGACGTGGTTGAAATACACTCTTTTTCCTCTAATCTCTGCTAATATTTGTTCTTCTAACAAAGAACTGTGAATCCAGCATATATTCTTTTTGCCTCAATATCATAGCAACGAATACTTCCCCACAAGTGTGTTTCATGCCTCAATAAGTTTATTGTTTATGGAAGAAGCATTAATAAATGCAGTGTTCCACAGAAAGAATAATGTTCTTTTGGTAGTATTACACTGCAGCTTCAGTGGTCACAGAACTTCCTTTCAAAATGAAGATAAGGCCAAAAGCCTCATATGATGCATTATCAGAATGCTCTGCTAGAGTCAGACAAAACAGGCAGGTCCTCTTGATATCTACAGGCATAGTGTTGTAAGAACTGCAATGCTGCAGAAGAGGTTAAAGACAGTAGAACACCTGGTTCCAGTGTATTTTCATTCACTTGGGATCATGGGAGAGATTCTAAGCAGCAGAGAGCAAGAGTAATACAGGAGAGATCTTGTCTCTTGTTTGGAAATCATTAGAACCTTGGTAGAGGGAGAACTGGTAAGTTATACTGTTTAGTTTTAGTCTAACTTACAAAAAACTTTTACCAGTTGTAACATTCCTTTTGGCAACTGCTCAGAACTAAGTGTACACATCATGTCATTTGCATTGATCCCTTACGTGCAATGTCTGCTTGGGCTAAAAACTTCCTGTATCAGCCTGCTTAGACATACGTAAACATTTAAATTTAGCAGCCATGTACATAAACAGCGAGATTTGGGCCTTAATATTTGATGTATTTCATACAACTACACATTGACCCATGTTCTCCAAGTTTTTTTGGAAGAACTTTTAATATAACCTGAGGTAAATTACTTAAACCCAAGCTATTAAGTGATCTGAATTAACTGGCCTCCTGAAGTTTTCATTAGAGAGAATCATCTTGAAGTTGACTAGGTAGCTGCTTTTTCTGATTAGGTCAATAGATACAGCTTCCACTCAAAACAGTATTTCATCTTCCATCACAAAACACATATTCCAGCTTTCTCATCTCCATGGTGCCAACCTTTGACTCCTTAAGTAGTCTAGAAGATTGTTTTGTTAGCTCAGGCTCATTGCACAAGCCCGCTCAACTTTCTAGGGCTTGCATTAGATCAAGTAGTTATTACTATTAACTGGTTTTCAAGTTCTGTTGGTATTAAACTTCAGATTATTTTTCAAGTATTTCTGATCTTCCAGCTTCAAAGTTCTTCTGGTGCTACAAAAAAAACCCGACTCACAAAAACTTCCCTGGGCCTGTAAGAGACCATTTTTTGGTTTGGTTTTTTTTTTTTCCCAAGTAAGTTTGATGGAATGGGTAACCTGTCCCTGGACTGAATATCCAATGTGTATCACTGCTATCAGTACTGTCTCTTCAAGTGTATGAAAAACCAGGTGTTGAAGATAGAAGTTATTCCACTAGAGAAGAATCCCATGCCATTCTTACAGATTTACAAATAGGTAGGAAACAAAATTCAGACAATGAACACTGCATGGTTTCAGCATTTGATTCCAAAGCAGCAAAATCAAGGAGATGCTTCGTAGCGACTTGAAGTCAAGATGAAGACATGTATGTAGTGAGAAAAAAAGGAGATTGATTAGTCAGGAAATGGAGAGACTGTCTTCAGTGAAAAGAGCCTATTTGCTCTCCTCAGAAGAGACAGCAGCCTGCTTTAGACAGCTTCTTAAGCAGAATGTGGTTCTGTGAGACTGGACTGCAAAACATCAAAAGGAAACTGTGGAACAATTGCTATTCAGTGAGGAACTGTGAAAGAATTCTGACTGATATGAAGTGTCATGGTACATATGAGAGAATATGCAAAAAAAACTTGTTGGCAGCATCAACATAATGAAGCAGGAGTACTATGTAGCAGACTTTCTGTCCTTCAAGTTATGGTAATGCTAATTCTAAAAACTCCAAATCATACTTGGACAAGAACAGGTAGAGTTTCCAAAGGCAGAGCTTCAGGGTTTTTTTCCTGTGAATGCAATTCAAGTGGAGATAGATATTGCAGCTTTCAAAAGAAAACTGTCTGTTCAAATTTGACCCTGAATGGTGACCAGTTTACAAAGCAAAAAAAGCAGAGTGGTTTTACATTCTCCCACAGTAATGAAGTACTCATATTTCTATTCCTGCAGTCCTTGAGTATGCACACTAATATTAGGATCTTCCATCCCCCAGCCACAGAAGATAAAGTAATGGCCATAGGATTCTATAATAATCCTTACTGTTTAATGATTATTTAGGCAGAAACTGGTAATGAAGCTTGCATTGGGCTTGTGGTAACTATTTACTTCAAAAAGCATGTAAACTCCAAAATCACACAGTATTTGATTACAACCTACTTGAATAGTCACTTTACCATTGTGAATTGCTTTTCCATTTATTGATAGCCATAAGAAAATGTAAGGCTATTTTAAATACAGAGTGATATCAGAGCTGCAGCAGCTCTGTAACATTACTTTAGTAACTTCTCTGCTGTGCAGTCTTGGACCAGCTGCTATATTACAAGCTCATTCTGAGCACCAGGAGACAGGTAGATGACATTAAGTACATGCTGGAATTTCTGAGACTATAAAGAGTATTCTATTAGATCCCTACTCCCTAATATTTCTTGAATTACTAGGTCTCATCAACAATGCAAGAAGACAATTGCTATACAGCATGAAAGAAGAGGGATTTAGGGTTCCAAAGTACAATAATCCTAACAAGAGTCATGATTCACAGTCTTCATGATCAAAAATGTCACAACACACTTCACAACAACATAACTAACTACACAGTGATCTCATGATCATTAGCAGTGTGGAATCTGACTCATTTGTCACCCATAGTGCTACTAATTTAAACTACTTGAACACCTGAAAACCCCCTTTGTCTAGCTTAAATGACATGTTTGAAGCTTAATCCTTTGGTGAGTGATTTAAACTTGGTAAACATTCCCTTATTCCAAAGCTGAGATGCAAATTTGAGGTCCATGAGCTGTGTTAAATAATCATTTATAGATGTTATTTGTATTTGCCTAAACACTAGTGATTCAATGACGTGAGACATTAATCCCATCTTCACCTGTAGAAGAGGTTGATTTGACATTGCAGTCATTGTCAGTTTTTCAGGCAGAAGCATAAATTTTGTGCCACCACTAATAACATAGCACTACAGGCAAGCTACATCCTCTTCACTGGACCCAGTTTCTTTATATAGATGCCTAATACTAAATTAATATTTTCAGCATTGAAGACCTTTCAAAGGTACTGAAAATCCCAGAGATTTTAATCAAAAATATCTATATAACACATCTCCAAATAAAAACAGATTTTGGTGTTGAAACCGTTTCTAACTAATCACAGGTTTCTGTGTGCATTCAGTTGGCAGGTGTCTGTATCAAAAACACATGCAAGGACAGGTCCAATTTAAGAAAAATCAGGTGCAAGTCTTAACCTTATAGCTTGATGTCTTTTCCAATAAAACTTTTTACACGTGGCTTAGAAGACAAATAGTTGAACTTCAAAAACACACCGCTGCAAAGCACTAAAGCTTCAAAATGAGTGAACCAGTAAGCTGAATATAATAACTGAACAACTTTAGCAGAAGCCGAAAGTGCTGTGGAAGGTTTATCCAGTCTTCCTTGCTGCAGTTAACTGAACAATTGTGACAATGCACTGCATTCAGCTAGAAGAGGGCATCTTAAAACAGCCCCTCAGCAGGAATTACTTTCAGATATTTCAGAACACTTACAGCACTTGGGAGTTAATTTCTAACTTTTTCACATTTAGCACATACACGGAAGTTCTGGTATGCTTTGATCTTTTCCTTTACAAGATAGGGCTGATATACTCACCATTTCTAAAAGAAAAATTAAAGGAAATTAAAGGAACCACTAAAACATGGATTTTTTATTTTTTTTTCACTAAAAGAACTCGAATCTGGATAAAACATCTCTTTTGCTCAAAATGGAACTGATCAATTGTACAACACTTGGAATTCATACAGTTTTATTTAATGATGTGCTCTAATGGCAGCCTTTTTATGCTTCATTTCCCAATGGCAATATACAGTGACAGAGGAAAAGCCATGTAATGTACTTAGAACAATATCATAGACTGATGCTAAGATTTAAGGGAAAGAAAGTACTGCCAAACCGTTAGCATCTCTACAGAAGCAGACTGATGGATGGGTAGTCTGAGGAAGCTAAGTCCTACTGGATACAACATGCATTCATCTGCAACTGCACAAACACGCACACACTTGCACTTGAAAACTAATTTATTTCAGCCATTGGAGCCTGCTTCTCAAGAATGATACTGAAAAGTTCACAGACGGTCACACGTGATCATCTGCAATATGTTCACAACTGTACACCAATAAAATTCTGTTTCCACATTTAGATGTTCACCTAAAATTATCTGACTTGCTAACTACTATGAACATTTCTATGTGACTATAATATAAAAGAGCAGATTTCAAGAAAACTTCTGACAGCTGAGGCATTTCCAGAAGAAGCTTGAATTAACCACTAATACATAAAATAAAAATATTACTGTTAAACTCAAGACATATAAATTCTTAAAATAAGAGGGATATACAGAAATATTCGGACACTTCCAAATAAAGATGGGTGTTTGGTTTCCAAAGCTGTGCATAAAAACCAAAAAACAAACTCTTGATGCTAAGATCTTAAGCTAAAACACCTGACCAACAACAAAAAAAAAGATGTAAGATATAATTCTTTTAAGTGGTGAAATGTATGTTCAGGAACACAAGTTAATTTAATACACAGATACAACAAAATAGACACTGCTCATACTGCAGGGAGTTCACACTCAATTTGTAGGTTCATACAGCAAGAACTACCCAGGAACCTGAAGTCAAATTACAATGACCAATGACAATATCACCTGGATTATCTTAATTTCTTAAATCTGATGCTGCTCTTCAGATGCCTTTTCCCTTTGATATGACATGCATCAACCACTCCTGCATCTTGCCTGTCATTCAGATCCCTTGATAAACCAAGCATTTACTGCTCTGCTCAGAAGGGCACACTTATTTTGGCTATGCAAAAAAAATTTATCAGCTTTCTGCCATTAGCCAGGAACACTCACTTGCCTCTGCACAAGTACATAAGGTCTGACAGTTCTTTCAGTGTCTGCACTTCTTCTTTATCCCTGCCAGCTGAATAAAGTAATATGCATTTTCATACCCTCGAACAAAGTAAAAAAATTCAACTTAACTATACATCTCTTTACAGCAATGAAAGTTGGACACCTTCCTGAGCATACATGCATACATTACATGTATTGATGTTGAAGCACATGAGTCAGTCCGTGGAAATGAATAGCCCACACAAGCGATGAGTTTTCACTATGAAACTACAAAATTAATTATCTCTTTGATAAAACAATTGTACCACATAATAAAGTCTTCCCACATTTTGTATGGAAAGGGGCTCTTTATTTTTTTTCTTTTGAGTCCTAATTGGCCATTAAGAGAATGATGCATTCTCCTTGTCACTCTTGGATTCATATAACATGCTCCCATTTTAAATCTCTCTAACAGTATCTTCACTCAAAGTCACAGTACGTTTAACTAACAGTTTCATTTCAGCCTAAGATCTAAAGGAACTAACATATTTATTAAAGCATTTTGATCCTTCAGAGACAGATTAATAAGAAGCTTGTGACAGTTCAGCGTGATAAAATGAGTCAATAAACAGAAATGTGTGCTGACGTTAGATATACTGATCCACAAATAATACAATACATATTTAGTTTGTCACAAAGAAAAATCACTTGAAAAAGCCATCGCCGTGATTAAATACTTTCTGCTATCTCACAATTTCTATATTCTATAGATGCTTTCCTTACAAATTCCCCTGACAAACCCAGCAAGTCTTTTTTATACATAAGGAAATCACAGCTTTGTACGATATCAATATGGAATAATGAGTCATCAAAATTCAGCATGAAAAGGGTTTAAATATTGTATGGATTTTTTGGGTAAAAATAGAGCACTAGATGCCAGAAGTGTTCAATGTTCATTCACTATAAAACAGATGTTCAGGCTTGCCTGACTAGCTGTCATTTACCTAGGAATTATTATTTGTTTTATGCATTTGCTTTACAGTAACACCTCCAAAATTCAAATGTGGTTGTCAGTAACAACAGGGGCTCTAGATTTAGACTTAAGATATCCTTTCCTGTCCAACAAATTTCTCTGTTAGAATTAGAGCCTAAAAAGATTAATATCATTTTAGTTATCAAACAATCCATGAGCAAATGTCATGACATAGCAGCCAGAAGTGACACTGCAACAGAGGCACTAATTCCTTTAACAATATAGACATTACCTGAGCTGTCAGTACACTTTATAAACACCACCGAAATCTGTGAATTCATAGGTGATTAGACTCATTATGCCAACATAAGACAAATGCAAGAACCAGAAGGAATACAAAGACTTTAGACTGAAGGGTCAGCCAGCAGTGAATGCTGTCCTCTTATTGTGGTGAAAGTCACTCTTCCTCTGTCCCTATTCTTGTCCATTCATTGTTTCATATCATGTAACAGTGAAGCTTGGGAAATACATATACACATACATGTTTCACACACATTTCTGCTACTAAAAATCAAATAATGGAGTCAACTGCTTTTTCATTTTCACTGTTTTAGCTCAGTACTGTAAAATGACTTTCCTGATGTCCATTATGATTCATGATGTGAGAGAATACTGAAACTAACTTAGACAAAAAAATTGAATGGCTCCATTAACACTGATACATATTCTAGTTTACACTACCAAAGAATCCATACTGGGATACTTAGAGCAATTTCAGAGTATTGTCTAATGAAGATAAAAGGTCATTGTGAAAACTGGCAGTGAGGGCAAGTTTACAGTAGTCATCCCAAGTTTCCAACTGCTGTACATAAAACTTAATGTACTGTACTGCATTATACACTAATGCTTAAAATAATGGCTCCTGAGATTCTGTACAATGACCCTGATCTAAATGTGAAAAGAACTTCATACATTTTTTTCCTCCAGTCATTACTTTCTAATCTGTTTTATCACTCTCCATCCTACCTATCAGACTGATGGGACTTGATACATAGGAGGCACTGGAACGCACAAGTTGTTCATGCTTCACACAGAGAGTCACACTTGCTTTCTCTAGCAAAGTAACAGTCCCAGTTCATCATACTGCATTGAAATACTGTGTTTTTTCATTACATGGCAAACAGTAAGAAGCAATAGAAAATTACATAGCAAGAGAATAAATACTCAGGGTAATTAAGATTCCATCAAATAATCTCAGGTTTGTTCATTAACCAATGTTTTTGAAGTCACCCTGAAACAAGTGTCAAATTCACAGTCTAGAAATTTACCTTCCTGGTTTTTTTCCCCCATCAGCACATTTAGAAGAGAACAGATAGCCTAGAAGTTGCTGACCTGATATTGGCATACAAATCAAACTTCCTTCTTAAGTGATTACAAGTATGTCACAAGGGTCAATCTCTGGCCCAAAACAGAGCCATTTATTTTACAAGGCTCATTGCTGTAGTCTCTTTCCCAAGGTGATGACAAGAAAAGCCAGAGAGCTGCCGAGAAAGCAAGCATGCTTGCTCCATGTACATGCATTACCAGTCATTATAAACACCTCTGTTACCAAATTAAGTTTCAGCTTAAATGCTTCTTACCATATTCTGTCTAGTCAAGTATGTAGCATGCAGAACAAAACAAAATTCCCACACTTTCAACAGAAATGTTTGGGTTTTTTTCTGGTATGACTACAGCAGTTCACAAAGTTTAAACTTCAGATCATTTTTCATCCAATCACTTCAGGCCAGGAACAAGAGCTATTACATGCAGCTAGGAATATCAAAAGCTTATCAATAACATTTAAGAGAATTTTACCTTTCAGAAGGTGGTGAAAGGTTAACTTCTGGAATTTCTTGAATGCTCCATCACCTGGGAACGAGTGTAATTTGCTGTCTGTATTCTATCCTCTTGTAATAGTCTTTAAATAAGTTCCTTTATAGATAGATGTCCTAAGTTGAAAAAAGAAAAACTATAAGCTATAGAAACTTTCAAGTGTCTTTATATAGCAAAAAAACCAGATCCCTTCCCACACAACAGGAAGATGCATTCTAGAATTATTTACCTGAATTATTTTTTTTAATTACTTTTTTTGCTTATGAAATACTTATGCTCTCTTCAAATTCTTCCACGACTGGAAATACTTGGATATATTCTATGATCTTTTCATAACAGCACAGAAAGCTAGAGATTTTAAAACTTTGCAGACAACTTTACAAAGTTGCAAAATTGTCACCCTAACAAACTGAAGAAAGAAAACAGGACAGCAGCATTAATGCTATGCTAATTTATTGTAATAAATGTATTTCTGTAGTTAAACAATTCCCTTCTTTATAATATCTCAGCACTGCACAATACTAATTAATACACACTTCCAGCATCCCAGTTAAGTAGAGAACCTGGTTCTCCACAACAGACAGGTTCAAAGTCAACTGCAGCTAATACAAAAAGACCTGCTAGTCCCATTGGCAATTTCTCAGCTGCACTGTACTCATAATTAAAAGCAGATGGGTGCTGAAAAGGCAGCCCTGGTAACTAACACATAACCCAGGGTCACATAATGAGTGTAGCTCAGATCTGAGAGTGGAACTCATATCTACTGAATTTCTACCCAGGGATTTAATCACAAAACTACTATTCTTAATTTAAAATCAAGAGGGTTTGAAAGAAATATTAGTAAGGTGCTAATTTTTCACTTCAGGGGAATATATCATTACTCAGCTAATGACTTTTTTTTTTTCCTTAGACCAAATAAGAAACCAAAGTTCTTCACTATTGTGTTAATTAAGGCTTTTTATTCATACCTCTAAGCAATATGCTAACCTCTAAATGATATTCCAGATGTAGCCTGAACAGGAATAAAACTGAAGTACAATTAAGGTTTGCAGATCTGCATGTATTGTAGCTTTCTAGTTGTAACCTTTCCACCCTGTTCTGTAATTAGTGAATCGGTTTATAAGTTCTCCAAACACAAGCATCTGTGTAGAGCTCAAAGCTTCTTAAACTCTGGAACAATAACTCCAAGAAAATAAAGCAGATCTTAACCAGAGAAGCAGCAAAGCTACATAGAGCACCTGTCTCCCATTTCAATTTAGCAATTGAGTTCCCCCCTCCCTCTTGCTTACCAAGCCACGGATTTTAAGCAGGCAAAATACAAGTCTTTTTAGTTTTCAAATATCTCACACAGCCCAATTCTCATAATTTTTTATTTCATGTTCCACACTCAGCAGAATAAACCAAATACACATCTCTTTTGAACACAGTTACAGACAAAAGCAGCTTCCCTCACACCTCAGCTCTTTAAAAAGCCCACTGAAACAAGGACCAATACCTTCTGCAAAGAGCAGGTGAGAGTCAGACTTAGCTGAAAGCATTCCAAGCAACACATGGGACTGGGCATGCAACCACCATCTATATTCTTTCTCTGTCAGTCTGTGATACTAGAGCTTTTAGATCAAAACCTGAACTCCTCTGTTTCTCCAGACTCTGGAGCCCATAACCAAGAATTCACAAACCAACAGGACAGAGGCTTACCAAAAGTGAGATAAACACCCAAGATAATACTTAAAGGCTCTGGCCGCATACCTCTCCCCCACAGCAGTGGGTACTCCCAGGCACCAACACCCTCCCCAGACACACTGCACTCACATGGGAAGCTGAACAGAGCACTTACAGCCTGGTAGGCCCAAAGGCAGAGCCATCCGGACCCAGGCCACTACCACTCGGAGGTGAGGCTGAAAGCTGAACAGCCAAGCCCCCGAGAGCCTGGGGCTCAGCCAGGCCAGACCTAGTTAAACTAAAACCAGAGACACCTCTTCTATCCCTAAGGAACATCCACAGATACTACCTTAGCTTTCTTACCTTCTCAGAGCCCGTAAGGTAACGAATTAAACAGCAACGACTCAGAACAAAAAAAGCTCGAACTCCTCCTTTCCCTCAGGCCAGAGGCAGCGGGTGCTCGGGGGGGGGGGAGGCTGGAGTTGGTGCTCAGAGGCGCTGCAGTTGCACCTGCGGGGCCTCTGCCAGCGCTGCCCAGCAGGCCGCAGGCCGCAGGCCCCACCCCTTTCCCCGCAACAAGAAGACCACAAACAGCCCTTGCTCTGCCTTTTAAGGAATTGGGGGTGTGGACTTCCTGCCCTTTTGGTTCCTGTTTCCTCATCTCTGCACCTATAAATACTGGAGGGCCAGATCAAGCAAGGCCTTTTTCTGCCTAGAGGAGGAGGGCAGGTGGCTGAGGTGAGTTGGAGAGGGTTTTCTTTGGCAGGAGATAGAGACTGTAGACAGTAATTTTGTTCTGTGTAGTTTGTTGGTTAAGTAAAATTTCAGGTTATGTTTTAGGTGTTATTACTTTTAGAAAATATATAGGTGCATTTTTCTGTAGAGCTATGTTGTGGTAAAGGTTGTTCTGCCAAACAGACTTGCTGTAGTTAGGCCAGCACAGACACTGTCCTAGCAGTTATTTTCTTGTGATGAAAAATGTGCTTTTTCTGGAACTTTTTTCTTTTAGGGTCCTTGCTGGTCTTTTGAAGAGCCAAGGGTATGTTAACTTGCTCTAAAGACAAAATGAAAGGTCAAGAGTGACTTTGTTGCAGGTACTGCTTGTGAGTAGTATTGTTAGGTTGCAGTATTTATGTGTATGGGCTGTGTCATTGGAGCACAACCTAACTAAAATAACTCCTGAAGTTTGTCACCCTTTATACATCACTATAATGAGCAAGTGATGTACATGAGATGACATTGCTAGTTATTTAATATCAAGTTTCTGGTAATAGTGACAGGGCTTCTCAAACCCTTAGCCTGTTCTGCACTGTACCAGGTTTGTGACACTTCTATAAAATAGGTGTTTATGATCAGGATGTAGTACTTACATGTAATTGTTTCAGAAAACCTAGCAATTAAAACAATTTCCAACAAGCAATTCTGAGTCTACATTAAGAATGTATCCTCTTGGTTCTGTTTTGTTCAGAATAAACCTTTTCTTTGCCTTTCCCTTAGAGCTTTTAGAGTACACTTGAGTCATACTTTCATACTGTTCTCCAGAACTTGAGAGCTAGCAATATAAGGATTTTTAAATTGAAGTTGGGATTCTCAAATAATTTTAAGAGCCTGAAAACTGGAACTGTAGGAGAAATAAACATCATCAATCTAAATATCATGAGTATGATAACACTGAACAGGGATAGACCAGAGATCTATAGCTGAATGGGATAAAAGAAAAAAGATAAAAACCAAAAATCTAGTTTTCTAGTCTATTTAATTGTTTTCTTTTTAACTTCAAAGTGCAAAGCTACTGATGAAATTGTAAAGGGAGAATTGAAGCAAGCATTTTGTTTGGGGAGGCTCATTGTTACCTGCTGAAAGTAAAACAGCTTATTATCAGAGTGGGTGAGAAGTGGATCATTCTGATAGTCTGGCACAAGCAGCTATCTTTTGATTATTTGCTGCTTACTTGCTGCTGTAGTTTGACCACTTACACCGCTTTTGTCATCATAGTGGGTATCTGTTGGTTTCTCAGAGAAAATAACTTCTTCAAATAGCCATTTCTTTACTGTCTCTAATTTCAAACCAAGTATAATAGAAATCAGATCAAAGCATGTCATGTTGGTGGTGTGCCTGCAATATTATAGAAGTTTTGCCTAGCTCTAGGAGAAACTTGTTAAAAACATATGCTATTACTTTTTCGTTTGCTTGTTGTTTTTTTTCTGTTGATTTTTTTTTTGTAAAAAGAGTTATGTGTACTGAATGGGTTGCTTTATGCAAGCTGTTCTTTCAAACCTGACAATATGCTATTTGGTTTTTTACTAACAACTGGAAAAGCAGGAGTACTCATTCCCCAAGTACAGGCAATGCAGATCTCTAGCAGGCTCCTATATTCTGTGTGGCATCTACAACCAAGATGTTATCATCAGTCAGAGCTAGTGAAATATGTTCGGGATAAATGAGAAAAGTTTTAAAATATTAATGCAGCCATCATTGCATGAGGCTTTGATTTTACAAAACTGGCTCTTGATAATACTTCTTTCTGAGGAAACCACTGCATATCCAGGCCAGTTATCTTTGCCTAACATAATCGGTTTTATAGGACTGAAAGTACTGCTCAAACAGCACTTAGACAAAAAAAAGTATTGATCTTTGGACAGACTTTGTTCGATCCATCAATTAACAGCAGTGGTGCAAAATGTACTTTCTAAATAATGAAAGGTCTGTATTCTTGTCATGGAGTCTTTCAAATGGTCAAAAATGAGACGTTTCATTCCGTGCATTTTTAGATCAGCTATGGGAAAGTAACTTGGATCTTGATAGGGTGTCCTGAGGCCAAGATTTCTGTCAGAGCTGAGGGCAGTAGATGAGGACTGTCTGAACAGCCTCAAGACAGGTTTTCCAGAACTCTGCAACTTTTTGATTGGTTTGCTATAATTGCCTTGGCAAATGACCTGGTTCTCAGTTCACCTGATTATAAAATGAGAACAGTAAGGGTCTTCAGATAGTTTGTGTGAACTTTAAATACTTGTTGCTTTTCAAGTATTGTAAGAGCTTTGGGTATTTTTATTACAATATTTTTTTAAGCCTTATTATTTTGTTTGTACTAATTATATAACTGTTTATAGTAGTGATCTGTTGTCCAAGACAAACACTGAGGCATTAATGTAACTTAACTTTTACTTTACACAAGAAGTACTGTGTAAAATACAAGCTTTTTTGTTATTATTTTGATAATTTTTCGTACTTGAACAGTGTGATTCACTCTATGTCAAAATAAGACTAAATTTGCTTGGTAGAAGAATAAAAAGAAACTGATACTTCAGGCAATGGCCATGGTGTTTAGCTAATCACACTAGCTTGTTTTATACTATTTCACTGTTCAAGTGGTTTGAAGAAAAATTTCAATCTTATCCCCAAGCAACTTCATTATCCACTTTTTTAAGGTGTTTTCAGAGTGATTTCTAAGAAAAGTGGACTACACCATATGAATAGTTTCACAGTTAGGAATCACCATACATATTGATCATAATATGGTTGGCCTGTGTAAACTTGCATCTGATAAATAGGAATAATCCCTCTTTCAAATACTAACATAAACCAGAAGTCAGCTTGGTGTTCTGATGAGTTACTGACAAATTCACATCCTAATATAAATGACATTTGTCACACTGAAGTAGAAACAATTATTAATAATTTTCATTTCATTAGGAGCACTACAATGAAATGTCAACAACTTTCAAAGTGTGGCAGAAGTGTACAAATTAATTTTGATTTTTCTGAAGTGTAATTATTTTTCTAAGTATCACACAGTGTAATCACTTTTGGTGCTATTACTTTTGCAATCAATAATACTTGAATGTACTTAGCTGTTTTCAAACATGGTTTCCTAAGGTCACCCCTTACTCGTGAGGCTGTTTCAGTGGAAGAATGTAAGGAATCATTTTTCAGCTGGTCAGAGATGTAGGGAAACTTTAAAAATCCCTTTGCAGGTATATTCCTTTTTTCTGGTTGCCATAAGGGGGTGTTTCGTGCGTGTCTCACACACTTTTCATAGAAGTCGATTTTCCTGGCAAGTCCACTTTTTGTACTCTGGGTGGCAGCAGGAGCTCTTGCTCACATGCTGCACCTCCTGGGGCTCATCCTGCTTTCCAAGTGCAACCTGACTGCAGAGTTAATTATATTCCCTTGAGCCAGGCAGTCAGGCCAGATTTGGCCTCACATTAGCCAGATGAATGGTTGATAATCAGCTAGAGAAGTACGTCGTTCCCACAAGCTTAGTCAGTCCTCAAGTACCAGCATTTCTGATAATTTACAAGCTTGAAATGCTTGAATACAGAAGGACCACAGGAAGACACATCCTGATGGAGCTTTACTGTTCTACCTTCTGGCTTCAGATCTATGCAACTTCAGCTGATGTTCTGCTAGGTACACATCCCTGTTTGGACAGCAGCATTAACAGCATTTTGCTCATGTATTTGTTCATTTTATCAGTTTCCTGGAGGTCTGCAAGATAACTTCTCTGGGAACCTCTGCCAACACTATTGCATCAGGGTAGGAGCAGGATGGTTGCCAGTTCAGCCCACTAGTAGCAGCTACCCATGCAGACAGTGTTTCAGTTGGTTTCTGAAATCAACAGGTATCCCAAAAAGGATGCAGCTTATAATGCAGCTTGAATGGGTCCTGGAGTCTCTTGCTATAACCCAGCTTTCAACTCTAGCTTGACTTTATCTGGAGAATTGTATCAATGATTTATCTGTATTGGAAGGTAGCAGAAGCAAAGATGATGTGACAAGAGCTAGGAATGGAAGAATGTACTTAAACTATTAATTGCAGATCCCCTCATTAAAATAAAAAATAAAAACAGATTAGAATTCCTTCTCTGATTACTAAATCATCCATTAATATTAAGGAGTAAAAAGAGGGAAAGTGACTTTATGCCATGAGGTGAGGGGGGGAAGCTGGAAAATGTGCAAAAGGAAGTAAGTGTCATAGTCAGCAGTAACTTGTCTTGACTTCTAATACTAGATGTCATTAAAAAATAGTTTACCTGTTCAAGAATGCAGCAAATAAAGCATTTGAGGCACTGACTTACTTAGATGCTAAATATGCTAAAGTCAGAACAATATTAATGTAAAAAAGGTACTCTTTTTTTGTAATGTTTCTAGTTATCTTTTAGAAGTTGATCTGTCATCTATATGGAAGATGTTATAGGCAAGTCTTCTGCTATGTCCAAGTGCACTGTTCACATACAGTATAGGGAGCTGTAATGAGGAATTGAGTAACTTTGTGAATGTATCTACTTAGTAATTGTGCCTGAAAATTCTTTGGAAAATTTTAGTGAATGCTGTGAACAATGTATATCTGTCCTGGATTTCAGTGTTCTGAAATTTCGTTTGATTCTTGGGACAACTAAAGCACAAAATTCTTTGCAAATATAGTAGAGTTCACAATTTCTAGGAAATTGTACTGGAACTATGTAACTGGGCTAACTGCCAGGAGGCCAGGTGAGTTTTGTTCTTGAAACTGAGCCATTCTGCTAAAATGTTTGGATTTTGATGACACAGCAAATGCTATTGAAAGTATCGTGTTGGAGTTTTCAACTAAATGCAAAGCCCATATTAGTCTACGCCTGAATTTGACATCATAACCAAAGAAAGCTGCTGATACTAATGGATGAGGATCTTTTAAGCTCTCAAAACCACTTTATTATGTTGTTGTTTCTCAAGCTCTCAATACTTGTGTGTGATTTTACTGTTATTCAAGTAATTATCAGCACCACATACCAGTGACTCAAGTGTAAAAAAAGGCAATTGAAATACCCCTACTAGACTTAATCAACTCTTCTACATTGTGTTAGTTCCTCCTCAGTCTCACTGGAGATGCTTTGATACACACAGCAGAGCTCTCCATGCCTGTTCTCTGGATTTCTTGGGAAGAAAGTCTCCTATGAGACAGGTCATCACCAGTTCAACTGTTGCAAAATACACATGCAGCTATGCAATCTTTGGTTTTTCTTCCATTATGAGGTAAACACAGAATTTGCTTTAAGTATGCAGTTTAAGAAAAACTAATCCCAGAATTAAACATCTTGCTGTTTTGAAATTTCTGGCTATTAATTGCATTCAGTTGCTTGTGACTTCAGTAGAATTACTGTAAATATGTTCAAAAAACTGCAGCTGATAAGAATCTTGTGTTTCTATTTCAGCAGAAATACTGTTCTAATGAATTACAGCTTAATTTTCGTAGTTCATTAGGTTTGGTTAGTTACCCTGAATATCCAGGATTGTGGATAATTAGCTTAACTGGGTGGCATTGGGAAGTTATAATTTGAGTTGGATATTTCATTTTATTTGGAGTTGGTTTTTATTCCATGAGCCAAGCGACTGCAGATTAAAGAAAGGCTGTGATAGACAACATCCTTACTTTTTTAGAAAGCAGAAAGGTAGTTGTCTGCTCTTAGGTGGATTAAATCTGTTTTCTTTACTTGCCAGCAGGTGACTGTGCTAACCAAAGAATGCTTCATGCACTGAAATGTAGTTTGAGGATAATGGGTCTTACTAGTGAGTAAAACCAGGAACAGTTAACACTGTTTTGTCTACAGCCCATCAGACTGTAGAAGATGTCTCTACCATATTCAGTAGATGAAACAGAAGCATTGTTTGTGACCAACTGAGATGCATCCTAAATGCTACAAAATAATTACAGTGATGCTCATTTCTTTGGGTTTTTTTTGCTACTGAGTATTGTATTTCAAGCCAGGATCACGAAGCCAAAACTGGAAAAGGAAAAAAAGAAGCAGACCTTGTCAGCTGCAATTACAACTTCTAGTCACTGAAATGTAATATAATTCAATGTCTGTTAGCATTCAGCATTGTTAATTCATGGGCGGGTAATTTAGTTGAATTCTCAATGAGAAATTGAATTTGAGGTGACTCAGGAAAATCAGTGTGTTCTATAATTGAATGGAAAATAGTTGAGTTATCACTGGCAGTGAGCTTGATGTAACAAGCCTTTGAATTACATGTGCTATGGAGAGACTTTACAGTTGGGCAAGTTTTACAGTTATTTCAGATAATGAAGCACAAGAAAATGTGGGATAATTAAGTACTAAAGAAAACAACATCACCTAAATCCCATGTGAAAGGTCCTGCATTAGGAAGAAGCAGGGAATTATTGATACAAGCAATGTTTCAGATGTAGGGTTTCAATTTAGACAGTTGATTCTGCTTTGGGATACGAGATGCTTGGGTGAAGTCTGTAGGTCCTTACCAAATTCCTGTTCACGCTTCTGTGGTTGTTCAATTGTGCCATTCACCTAAATATCCAGCATGAATTGGAGGGGAAGAAGCAGAATGATTCATGTCCTCTGAAAGATACCTCACCTGTTGTCATAGCTAGTAACTGTACTCTGCTTTAGGGGCTGCACCACAGCACCTTGCCTGTCTTCCTCTGGCCCAGCATGTGGGTTTGATGGCAAACAGTTAAAAATTTTCTTCTGCATGATATGAATGCAGCACTTTACAATTGGCAGTTCAATTCTGGCTCAAGCTTTCTGCTGAGGAAAAGAGGTTCAGCTTTGTCTCATCCAAGAACAAGCCAAGGGAACTACCCTTCCGAGGCACAAGTTTTTGGGGCACTTAACAAAAGGCTCTGTAGTTGGTCTTGAAGGTTAAGTGTGATGAAAAGGATTTGATTCTGACTTTTTGGTTCAGGACAAAGATAACTTCCCTAAAATAAATGTTATGATTATACTTAATTTCCTTGATGTAACTTCATCTAGGCTTGCTCTTAGATACTCACAGATGCTCTCTGAGCCTCTGGTAGTTCAGAGGCTATGTGGCAACCAGAGTATTTTATCTAAGTCTCTTCATGAAGAGAGGTGCTACATCGTAACCAGGGCCTTTACTCCAGAACAGCTTTCTGCTCAGGACAGTCTAGAACAGAAGGTAGCTTGCTGGCATTTGCAGAAAGTTTTAAAGCTAGAACAGATGTTGGTTTTGTGTTAGTGGTTAGAAATGTGTAAACTTTAACAAAGTCAGGAAAGTAATGGTTAAGAGAAATCAGCCCAATAGTTTGCAGGAGTTGGAAGCCTGGTCATGGATGTGTTTTTAAGCTAATAGTCTTCTCCTCTCGAACTAGGTTTGTAGACTAGTGAGCAGAAGTATTTCTAGTAAGGTCTTGGTGGTTCATTCAAGGAGACTTGTCCATATAAGTAGATGTACACTGTCAAGGATTTTTTTCTCCAAATGCAACTGTCTTTGGTTAGATGATTCTCTAAATATAGTGGTTAAATTTATAGTATGTTCCCATAGATTTATTTTTTCCCTAATGACCAAGCTTTTAGCCTAATATGCAACATCTGTGTTAGTGGTTGGAATGCTAGTCTCTCCCCTGTGATATGTGTGGTTGTAAATCTTAGTGGAAAACATACTTAACTCCAAGGCAAATATAGCAAACAGATAATGTGACAGCTCATCACAGCTTTCACAAAGGTGCACTAAGTAGCAGATGATTATCAATAGCATTACAAGAATTCTTTTGAATGTACAGGTGTCTGCATTTTTAATTTGTCAAAAGCTTTAAAAAGGATGCTAAAACTTGATTTAAACATAAAAGCAGATGCATTCTTTTGAACAGGGATTAGAAAGCAAATAATTAATCATACATACCTGAGGATTTATGTAAGCTGCTACTTAAATAAGAGTTGTAAACTTACAAATGCAGTCTCTCCACCTATTTGCATTCTCCTGCATTAAAAATGTGTGGATTTGCTTGGTAGATAGCACTCGACATCAAAAGAGAAATGCTAAAATATTCTCCTGGTACCTTACAGACATAAAAATATTCCTTACAAATATACTATGCTGTTTTTAACTTGATGGTAAATGCTTTACAAAAGCTGGAGCATATAAGTTGTTGTGCTGATTAGGTAAATCAGACTTGGAGTAACTGGAGGCTGTGTAGGCTTCCTACATCAGTGAGGTTTGCTCTCCATTCACTAACAAGTTGGAACTTGGCATGAGGGTCACGAAGAGAAGATTGGCTGGTCTGAACAGGCTTCCAAGTGTTACGGGAAGTGTATAAAACTGTCTGGTTTTGATTTCAAGTCAGGTGAAACAAAGTTGATTTCACAGTTCTGTTTTCGAATCCTCACATCAAACTGAAATCAAAAGGTCTGGATCTGAGGGAAGTGAAAGAGAAAAACAATTTTTTGCATGAACAGCTACAAGGTGAGATCAAGAGTCACATATCTTTAGTGTTTAGTGCCAGCCTCTGTGTGCTATAGTCTTTGTTCAGCTGAGTGAGTTTCTAGAAGTTCATGACTTGAGGTGAATTCCATGGGATATCAGAGTTGAAATGAATAAGGCTATGTTATTCTGGCAAGGTTTGTGGGATTCGAGGGACCAATACTTTACCTATCAGTTCACTGAATTCAGTCTGAGGTCACAGAACTGTAATAACAAGCTTAAGCTTATGGCAGTAAAGATACCTGCAGTAATATATTTAAGTACAAGGGCCCAAACTCCTTCAAAGAAAAACTGAGTGACTCACATTTATTTAAAATTTAATTCTCATTGCATTTATGTCCCTGCTACTTCTCCTGTCACACATGTGCTTCATAAGGTTTTTACTTTGTTGCACTTCTCTGCCAGTTAAACACTGGAGATGCACAATTGAACTTTGATCCGAAGATGGAGGTATAAAGAGAAGCAGGAGGAAGGTGGGGTGCCTTGCCAGCTCTTCCCAGAGTTTCTACACTGCATGCTGTCTTGTACTCTTACTCTATTCTTTTGGGAACTTAAAATTACTATTTTCTTTTTTGAAGCAACATTTTAATCTTGTTGCTACCTTGTCACGATGTTCATGCGTTGTCGCCTTGCTTTTATTGCACTGAGGTTGTTTTTGTGTTCCTTTTTCAACATCTCCACTGATGAAATTGAGCACTTGGGATTTTCAATTCAACAGCTAGGAGAGGAGAGGGGGTGTCTCTGATCCCAGCCTCCACAGAATTCCCACAGTGCCCTCTGCATTGAAAGGCTTTAAATGTATCTCTCCTTTGAACATCTCATGCTGCTGACACTAATGCTTTTGTAGTGTCTACAACTCACTTTATCTTGTTGGAGGAACTGACAGTGTCCCTAGAATACTTTTAAAAGGAGAACTTCTTGGATAAAATCTTCCAATGTTTTGGGTTTTTGTCCAAACTGCGTCTTATGAATATTTTCCTTGAAAAGCCTATTTCAACAAATGTTACCTTATAAACTTTTAACCTTGTCCTTTGATAAAGTAGCCTCTATGAGGTCCACAGGACTGTATAGGGTAGACACTGCATTAATTAAAGATACAGATGAGTGCAGTATGACAGATGTGTTTGTTCAAGGTACAGCCGTCAATCTTTTCTTACAACATCAATGGGGCTGAAGTACTGCAAGATTCATGGCCTATGGATTCATATAGATATTTTTTCAGGGACTTGTAATCTTTTGTTTCTCCTCCCAAGTTGTGAGTTTTTGTGTGCTCTCATCAGATGCTGAGCAAGTCAAGGGTTCATCCTACCATCAGAGATGAAAGAATCAGCGGAAAACAATTTGCATTGAATTTTTTAGTGATTGCTTGTGACTCACTGCAGTCTATTAAGCCACTTTTGAAACTTCACAGTTGTAAGACCATTTTTAAGCCTTGTCATTTGGCAACAGCTCCACAAGAGAAGGCGAGAGGAGCATTTTCCACAGCAGTCTGGTATATAACAGCTATTGAGAGGAGCAGAATGCTAGCACTGCTGTGAAAGGCTTTGGTTAGCAGCTGCTTGCTGGCAGTCATTAACTCTGGCAACTCAAGAGCTGCCATCTAAGGTGGTAACTGCCACTATTGCTCACAACCTCTCCTGAGCAGCACTTTGCCTTGCAGCCATGTAAGCCTTTACAAACAGTGGTACCTGTGTCCCAGCTACTCTGATCTGTATTGCTTTCCCTACCAGGAAAACACATTTGGAGTTGTAGTGCTTCACTATCAGGCATATGAAGAGCAAAAAAAAGGGGGCACATGTTGAGCCTCTCAGTACTGGAGGGTATTTGTAAACCAACTGCACACTGAAAGGATGAAACCAAATGTATAAGAATTAAATACTTGACTGAAACAGAAATTATGGTACTTTTTTATAGGAGCGAACAGGTGGTGCCTTTAATCCAACCAAAATTAACCCATGTTCAATAATTTATGCACTCAAATTGACTCTAACAAATGCTGCTTAATTATGCATTCTTGCAAAGATGCTTTACATTGGGTTTCAAACGGGAATTTGGATCCAATTATAGTTATCTTCCCACAGCAGTTTTAGTATGTAATGAAGTAAGGAATTCAGGATATAAAGAATATTCAAAGTAACTTTGCTCTGAATTCAACTGTAGTTGTCTACATAGTGTAATTGTCACATTTCCAACAATGGAAATTAAAAAAAAAACCCTCTCTTTAAAAAGCTGTTCATGTCAAAGAATGTTCCCACAAAAAGAAAATAAAAATAGAGCAGTGCATTAGATCTGGAGCTTGTCTCAGGAAGACACGAATACAGGAATCAATCTGTGTTTGAAGTAGAGAAAAGGAGGACAAATATACAGGTTGTCAGTAATCTTTAATGCCTTTCCACTATCTCACTCTGAAGTAAAAACAACAGAAGCTGTTTAAAGATAGGTTTATTCAATTCATGCTAAAGGACTATCTCTTTTCTTCCCCTGATTAGTACTTGGAATAATTTTTCCTTATTGATGGGTTATTTGTGTGTGTATCTTGCTATTCTGTTCGGAAGAGAAAAAATGCTCCTGAAAGATGATCAAATATAACTTCACTGTGCAATTTGGAGCAAACTCTGCAACTGATTTTTTTCTGCTCTTAGTGTTGTCAAAGAACTACTTCTGTATCTTATTTTTTCCAGTTGTGAAGTAATGTATTTTTCTTATAACAAGAGCTGAAATAATGCTGCAGGAGTGAATTAGCATTAGTTCTAATCTTGCTTGAAAAAACCCCAACCAATTACACTTCTAGCTTTCTGCATGCAAGACATCAGTGAGGTTGTTCACATGAATAAAGTCAGATTTTTTGTTACAAGACGGAGCAGTAGCACAGAGCCACAGTCCCTCACTGGATCTGTGTCATTCTATGTAAGAAAATGACAAGATAGCTAATGTGAAACTTTATTCAACTTGCATTCTCAGTCATTTCAGTTTGGCTGCATCCTCCAGAAAGTCTCAAATTTTTCTATGGTAATAGTAATTTCCATTTGTTTAACCACTGTACTTCACTTCAGTGGTCATTTATGAATACACTGTAAACATCTTACTGGAAAAGGACATTGGTGCAACTTGAAGTGTTCAGTTGATCAATTTTCAGTGATAACTGAAGTTTTCTCTAAGCCTGTCTTGTAATGTGTATTGCTGCCACATGGGATACCACGAACCCTGCATTTGCATTGCTAAAAGTAGATGTATTTATTTTTGCTTCTAGACTTGAGGAAAAAAGGCAATGGAGAAAAACCAAAGCCTTTGCTGAAAATGCTTGTCTGCTTGGCCAGGAGTGGCCAACTTGAGTACAGCTTTTGAGCAGCTAGGGTACCACTCCTGTGAATATTTTATCTTGGAGGTTAAGAGGTTATAGTGGATTTGCTGGTGAAAATAGAAATTTCAGCTTGAGGAGCAAGCAAGATTATTTGAGGCTAGCTTGAGGGAGTTAACTGAGTCATCCCTGGAACCAGCTGCATGTTCATCCCACTCCCACAACAGTGTTGGGACTTAGGGAAAGGCCTTACTTTCTCTTGAACAACAGCTAATGTCTCCTGGAGTATTTAACTTGAGGCTTTTGAGTACAGAGAATCTCTGAGTTGCAGTTCTTAAAATGAAGAAGGCTGCTATTTAAAACAGATGGTCAGACAGATCTTGCTTTACAAGAAAGATCTTGAGTAGTTTGAAAACCTGAAGGGCATTTGAGGGAAATTTGAGGCACCTGAGGAAAAGACTGAACTGAAACCTCAAAGCTCCAACTTCTTAGTGATCCTTGGTGCATTTAACATTTTTATTCTGGTTGAGGTACTGAAACAGTGAAACATTACTCTTTTAAACAAGTCCTTGCTGAAGACCTTTAATGAAAATTCCTAAGTTTTTAGCATAAAGTAACATCTAACCACAAGCCTGGGTTTGCTTGCCATACCTTGTTGCATTTTCCTTGGCATGTTTCTCTACGGAAAGGCAGGCAAAAGCTCCCTTCTATCAAGGCATGTTGTTAGGCAATAAAACAGTAAGATCCTGGTTGACATCTAGGAGATCTGGGATATAGGTAGTAGCTAAGTGTGGAAAAGAAGGCTACACAAGCCACAAAACTACTTTCAGGCACCAATCTGCAGCAGAAAAAGGATCTAACTGCGACTTTCTTTACACAACTATTTAACTAGAATTGCAGATCTCTCTTTGGCTAAAGTATTTGGAATATTATTGCAGTTAACAGCTTCAATTATGTGATTCCTAAATAAAATTGGTAGCTATATTGAACCTGTGAAGTTTGATAGATAGCTGCAGGTTGTCATTTACTATTCAGTCATGGCTTGCCTGAGAAGTTCCAGAGAAGTGCCCAATGATGATCATGTGGCTGGAACATCTCTGTATGTCGAGAGATGGGGTTGTTCAGCCTGGGGAGGAAAATGCTCTGGGGAGACCTCAGTTGTGGTTTTCCAGGGGGCCTACAGGAAAGATGGGGAGGGACTGTTTACCAGGGAGTATAGTCATAGGACAAAGGGTAATCGTTTAAAACTGGAAAAGGGTACATTTAGTTTAGATATTAGGAAGAAATTCTTGACTGAGTGGTGAGGTTTGTCCAGGGAAGTTGTAGATGTCCTATCCCTCAAAGTGTTGGAGATCAGGTTGGGTGGGGCTTGGAGCAACCTAGTCTAGTGGTATGTGCCCCTGCCCATGGTGGGGAGGTGGAATTGGTTGATCTAAGGTCCCTTCCAATGCAAACCATTCTGTGTCTTGTAGTAACCATGTAAAATTAAGTACTTAGAAAACAGGCTTTCTGTGAAGTGAGACTGACCGTAGCTTTCTCCTGTTCCAGTGAACAGCTAACAGTAAACACCACCCAAACCATCCTGTCTACTATAGCTTACAGTGCAGAAATTGAACTTCTAGAGCTCTTATAAAGTGTTCAGGATATGCTGTTTATTATCAGGCAATATGTATCACTGAAGTCATAACCTGACTCCAAAATGAGTTTTCCATACATCTGTTCCACTCAAGAGTTCAAACTGATAATGCTGAAGAGGAATATCAGTGCTACATGCCATTCTAGAAGGATATAATTAACTAAAAAAATCCCAACCCTCCTCTCAGCTCTAGATATTTTAAGTGTAGAATTCAAAACTCTCAAGTAACTGCTGTTTCTTAACAAGATGTAATGAGAGCAGGAGAACAAATGAGAACATTGCAGAGTAATTATGGATGAAAGGATGTTTCTCTATTCTGTGCATCTGTAGAGATCTGAGGTCTGAGCATTTGTTTTGAAAAGCTTGAAAAATTCACCGAACCTTTTTCTAAGTGCATTATCCATTATAAGAGAGTGTGTTATGGACAAACTTCTTACTTGGAAGGGAAAAAAATAGGGTATCTGAACGTTTAACTTGATTCTTCCTATAAATATCTACTCTTGCATCTTAATTCAAAGAAAGCCAACTTTCATTCTCATTCTTAATGGTTGAATTATTACAGAAAAGTAATTCCCATGTGCCTTTTGCTGTTGGGTAGCTGGCAAAAGTGACACATTCCTTGAAGTCTAGGAAAAGATAATACTGAAATGGTCTCATATCTTTATTACAGATAACAGACACTATCAGGAGTTGAGACATGCTTATATCCAATATGGCTGTGAGTGTAAAGTTGAAACTTATTTAGAGCATTTTAAATTAGAACATTTCTTCTCTGTACACTGTAAGGTCACATAAATTTGAGGAAAGCTGCTGGAAAAAAATCAAATTGGGCTAGAAATGTAATATAAACATAGTCTGAAACTAAATCATGTACCTCATATATACCGTATTTTGTGGAAGTTCTATTTATGAGCTTTAATGAGAAATAGAATACAGTGGAACTTTCAGGGGTAATTTTAATTTATTATAACCTGCAATATGTATTTAACGTAAACATGCAAGTTGTCTTTGGAGAAGTATTGATTCAGACAGAAGTAATTTTTCTGAGCCCTTCTTCCGAGGTTGTTTCCTTTAATATCTGTATATACTTACTGCTTCAGTACAATATCCACCTACTATCCGTTTCTCAAGCTGTGAAATAGCATGGTCCTTGTTAAAAAATGAAGTATATCATGTCACATGAAGCAAAAAAAATGCATGCAGAAATTGTACTTCTGGCATTTAGACCTTCACTGAGGAGTCTCATTGAAGACCAAGCTTTAAAGAAACTGTCTTAACAGTGAGGGCATCAAAAATAACATACAAGTAATCAAAACTGACTTGTTTGCTAAAAGCCATTTTGTTTTCAGGTACCTAATTATCATGTCACATAAGCCCAGATACTTGTGCTGAAATGAAATAGACCTTCTGATGGACCACAATTGATTTAATTCCCAGTAGACTTAGAGATGGGGACAGCTTTGTACGAAAGGGAGTGTTTTGAAATGTTTGTGGACAACTGCTGGCTGGGTTCTATATTCCAGAGCACAGTTACTTGGTGGTTTTGCTGCTGCTATGAAATGAAAGCCAAAATAGAAATAGGTAGAAATGTCACAACATGTGAAAGTTATGACATTGTTCCCATGTAACAGAACTGGAAAGGAAGACGCGTACATCAGAACTGTTTCAGATGTTTCAAGACTCTCAAGCTGTCTCTGAAACTGTAATATTGTAATATCAAGCTCTCATAGGAATACATCAGTTTCTCCAATTTGCTTTTAAAGACTTGATTGCTTTGAAAGTCCTGCAAGAAAAAAGTACTAATCAGCAAAAGGGACAGTGTTAGACCTGCTGTAAACTTCCTCTCTTCCATGTTTTCAAGCAGAAAATGCCAACTTAAGCAGTACACCAACATACATAAGATGACAACTATTTATATGCTTTTCGTCTGTTTTAACACTGAAATTTGCCTCTATCTGAAGTGGGTTTTTTCTCCTGGGTCAGTTGTGTGACTAAGTTTTACTCTTGTACAAGAATTCACTTAAATTTATCCTGAGTTTCTGTTGAAGATTATAAAGGCCCAGCTCCAATCTCAGAAACCCCGTTTCAGCTGAATTCTTACACCCTGAGGAAAATAACTCTATCTTGCTTTAGGCTTTTTAGCCATCAGTTGTAGGTCTTTTACAAAAGATGCTCCAAAGCCATCTTTAGCCTCTTTCTCCTTTTCACTCTCTAGCTGCTTCACAGCAGGTAAGGGAATTTTAAATACACACTAGTATCTGTGGAAGAGTAATTCCTGACAAGTAACTGTCTTGATGCATTCCATTTCTGTTCACAAAAAGGCTTGCAGTATTTTTCACACATTTTAGTATCAACAATAGTTGGTTGATCATGCGTTTTTGGAAGTGAGTTGGGAGTATTTTACTAGATTGGTCATTTACATTGCATGTTGTGTTTTCATTCCAATAAGAAATCGGGTAGCAGTGTGGAATTGTCACAGGAAAGCAACTCTGTATTTACAGGGTAACCACTTCCTAGCACGTATGAAAATATTTGTCCTGTATCCAGTCACTAGAGTTTTTCTAGGAGATGCATACTGGAATCAGGAATACAAATGAAGAGAATGTTTAAAATTGAAGTATTTTACGTTACCTGTTTTGATCTACCTGTGTAGGAACTCCTGTACCACAAAGAAAACAGTTTTCTTTTCCTCTGAGAAATACTAAGGAATTTAGTGTAGGAGCTCTGTTGTATGAGCTAGGAAGTGCAGAAATGTGTCTACTACTGTAGGCTGTTAGCTGTTGTATTGCAGTAATTGGTGATATTCTGAAAGGTTTATCTTCAGGAGTCACAAAATGACTATGAATCATAGCTTCCTTTCCAGGTAAATACCTGCCTGCCATGGCTGCAGAGGAGAGCGTGACGCGTCAACCCGAGCATAGCCTGAAGTCAAAACCCTTAAAAACAGGTGAAGAAGAAAGATAAAAGCAAAAATAATTTCATTTCCACCGTTTTTAAAAATAACCTGAAAAACCATGGTATTACTTGTTTTCCGAACAGGGGTTATATTATAGTGCTTGTATTTGTATGCTGAGGACCACAGTACTCATGAGTCATCTGACTTTCTATAGGAAGCTGCTGGATCCCACTATTAGCAAGGTCTCTTGTGTTGGAGGTATTAGAGATTTTACATTCAAAAGGATTAAAGGACCTGGAACTTGTTGTTCCAATGCACTTGTTTTGTTTCTCTTGCGTGTCTTCCTTTCTTAAAATCAATTTTAAAGCTTATTTCTTTCAGCAATAAATATCTCTTGCTGTCCTTCAGAGGCATCATTCTCTTCTTTGTCAGCATCCTGTTCCTTAGGTACTTGAAAAAGTGTCTTTAAACCTCAGTCCTTTTAAATTCTGTTTTCTTGTCTTGTTGTGTTTAAAATTCCTATGAACCACAGCCTGTGACTTACCTGTTCCTCAAGGACTGTTATTTTCATACCTTCAAGTCTCCCTGTTTTTACTTCACCTTTTCATCACTTCCCTAAAATGCTTGCTGTGGGCAAACAGTCCTGGAACACACACAACCCTTGAGTATGTTGTATAGAAACACTTACCTGGCACTAACACAATACAAACCAGAACAAGAAACATTGAAGGAGCACTGTTTTTCATGTAACACCTAACAAAGAAGAGGTTCAAGTGAAGGCTAAAATGGACAGTACCCCTCAGCTGCCCTCTAGTGCCCTACATAGAGAGACTGGAGATTGAGTGTGGGTGTACTACAACAATCTGAATCATTCTGCTGGTGTTCTGCTTTAGAAGTGATGATTTAAAGGTCATTGATTGACAAGAGGAAATACCTTTTATTGCAACATCTGATGGAAAAGCAGACATAGTTTTTGGGAGTGGAGAACCTTGTTCAGGTCATCTTAGAAGATATTTCTATTTCTAAAGGCCTCCTTTGTCTGCTTTGTAAATAATCAGTGTCTAATTTGGGGACTTGGAAGGATTTGGAAAGTGGCAGTGCTCTCAGAAGACTTCTTCTGTATCAGGATCCCAAACAGCTCATGTTTTCTTTGATTGTCTGCTCCTATGTTTTTCAGAACTGCACTATATAAATGCACCTCGTCTGTAGACTCAGCTCTTGCTTTGCTCCCAGGCCATAGTCTACTGATAATCTATTTCTAGACTTTCTGATTAACACATTGTCTCAAATGAACTAAAGTATGGCACAGCTGATAAGAAACCTCTCAAATTGATAATCTGCAAGCACTGAGCTGAATCTCCCACAAACAAAAAATCTGTTTTAGGGCCTCAGGAGCAACATCTGGCTTTGAGAGAGAAGCTGGCCAAATCCTGTGTAATATGGATGTGGCCAGACTCTGCCAGCTCTGGCCAGTTTATAGATGCAGATTCATGGATCAGGTTCTCTCCCTAGAGAAAACAAAAAGGCTGAAGTTACTACTGAAAATATAAAACATACTACTTTGCTCTGTTCTAATAAAAAAATATCAGGGCACAAAAGTCTCAGAAGTGCCATGTGCTAAATAAATATCCACAATATGTATTTTATGTGTCTAAGTTAAAGGATTGATTTAGTTTTACAGTAAGTTTCTTTATTGTAAAAATGAAACAAGTCTTTATTGCTCTTTCGCATGCAACTTAATACTATTTTAAGAGTTCTGTATAGCTGGATGAGTATAGTGGGTATGTATATAGAAGAAAATCTGGTCTTTAGGTCTATTCATACAGAAAGGAGCTGGACACTCAAGTGATTCACTGCTCAAAAGCCAGCTATTAGCTGTTGGTAACTAATCATATTAAAATAGGTGGAGTAATGTGGTGCACTACAGAAAAACTGTATGTATCTGAAGATGTAGTTTGCCTTGATACTCTGAACCACAAGTCAGATTTCAGAGCCTTCCAATAACCAAACATTTGCTGATAATTTTAATGCAGTCATGCAACAAGGAAGTAAGTCTCATAGTATGTCAAAGTGTCTAGAAAATACTAGACTTCAGTCTTCCCATATGAGCATTCAGCACATAAAATACAAATGTTCCTTGTAATCCTCAGGTTAGTCAGACTTATTGCAGTATGTTGAGGCTTGGAGTCATCTGGCAGGTAGATGTGGGAAGAGATGGTTTACACTATGAACATTTGAAGTGTCTGAAGAACAGCTCTCAAGTTAATGAGATTGTAGCTGGCACAGCAGTATTTGAACAACGAAGACTCTTAAACTCAATAAACCATCGTCTTTCTGCAGGTTATGAAGGGAAATAAAGATGAACGTGTTTTCTGTTACGTTGAAGAATGTCACCTTCTAGAGCTAACTGCATTTTATTGTCTGATTAAATGACCAGTATTAATAGAACAAAAATAGGTTTTAATCCAAGAATTACATAGTATTTTTAAGTTGTATAATAGTTTGAATACTGGGGTTTGAAATATTTTGTTTTAGGAATGTTATTAACCTGACTCCTGGGATTTGAAAATTATGGTTTAAAAACCCCAGTGAATTATGTCACAGGGCAGTAAAGCTGATAAAACCACAAACCCCACACCCCTTCAGTGGTTCTTCTGTCAGAATTCAGAAACCTCTGCATTGAAGAACCAACTTGAGAAGCAGGTTTGAAGGGATGCAGCTCTGCTAATACTCCATAAGCTTGCGGAAACATGACAAAGTTGTTGTCTTATTGCTGCCAAGGAGCAAGAAGTTTGGTTTTAGTCGGCCTTACACAGTTATAGCTGCAGTTTCCTTAGATCTATCAGTGAGCTGCCTTTTTTACCTTTTAATTCTTTCAATAGTTACTTGTTCCTCTTCTGTGCTACTATAAACATGAAGTTCTGATAGAGTTTTCGGGGAGGAATGGTGTTTATGGTATTGTAAGAGTCCTCTACGTACATTTCAAGATACTGATTTGAAGTGTGACTTGTAAAAAAATATGGGAATGCCTTCAGATCTGAAAAGCTGTATACTTGATTTGAAAACTGTTTCTGTACATATGTTTCATAAGGTGGTACAGGGCTAATGAAAAGATGCCAATCCCTTGTCATCCACAAAGGTAGCAGTGCACAAGTACATAGTGGCTTTTAGTGTGTCTGTTCTCCTCTGCTTCCTTAAAGGATTCTTGCGTCATGAAGGATATTAATTTTTCACTGAAACAATAGTGAATGGCTTACAGCATTGAAGAGATCCTTCTAAGGTAGAGTGATGCTCAAAGGCACAATAACCCCAACCAAATTCAAAGCACTTTCCCTGCTGATACAGTTCTTTAAGTGTTTTGCAGTATTTAGAACATAGAAAAGCTAAGTTGCCATCAAAGATAATTGTCATAACAGGAGTGCAGGCCAAAAGACGACTGAAAAAATTCGCACAGCTTTTGTTTGTACCTTTAAGGTGATAATGTCTGAAAAGGAAGTCGTCACTGTCATCCTGCACTAAGAACCTCTTCTTTTTTTATGGTAACAGTGAAATCACATAATCACCTGTGTCTATATATATGTGTGTGTATATCTTTAAGGCTTGGTAAAGTGGGATGTAAGTACAAAGCTGCCGATGCCTCTTGCTATTCTGAAATGCATTACATTTTACAGACTAGAAGAAAGCTAAATGTAATCATTTTGAAGGAACTGCTTAGATACTTAGTGCATCTAAGAAAACCAGAAACCTACAAACCTACCTTTATTTTTTGCCTGAGTGCAGCACTGTTGCATGTACAAGCCACATAGGCCAAGAATCATTATCAGCTTTCTGATCATGATGCCTTAGGGATGCAGTCATCTGTGCAATAAAAATAAAATAAACCCCAAGTCTTTTGCTAGGTAATTTTATATGTTTTAAATACTCTGTAGGAGAAAGGTTCAATGTACAAAGGCTTGGGCCAGCTGAAGGCTAATCTCAAACATGTCCAAGGGATTGGTAAGACCACAGAAGGGCAGTATGCAAATCTCCTGCAGATATGGCAAGGAGCATACTTGCCATGCAGTTTCACAGAATACTGTCAAATTATGGACTTGATATTTCTGTCGTATTTTCTATCATCAAACAAATATCAAGTTTGTGCTCTTCAGAAATAGTGTAATGGCTATTTGTATCATGGTTCTAAAACACTGCTTGGAAAACTCTTTAGTACAGCCAGTTTTATGAAACCAGGAGCATTTGAGCTAAAATTACTTAGGGGGGAAATATGCCATTAGCATTGTTATATCAAAATGAGCCAAATTTACAACTTGCAGAAGTGAGTGGTGCTTTTCAGATTGTAGAATGTCTAATGTGAATTCCAAATTTCGTGAAGTTATTAATTATTCAATGTGATCTCTTGATTATTGAATATTATACTTTCACTTATTCAGCAAATACTTGTGCTCATAAGTTATGCTGTAGTGCATAACAGCCCAGGTATTTCGGTATAGCCCATGAAGGCTTTCAGAATAGTGGTACTTTAAATGTTCTCATGCTACAGTGCATCATGCTGAGGGCTCCCTTCAGAAGGTTAGACACCTAACTTTTCTATACACAGCTCTTCAGCTGAAACTTTTCAGGACATGAAGTTTTTGCTAATTGTTCTTTACTACTGTGGAGCTGAGACACCCTTGAAATAGAGAATTTTCTGTTCCCTGTCTTTAATGGTAGCTCTGATTGCAAGCACTGGAACACTGTGGACTGGTTTTCATATGTGGAAACGGACATACCATTATTCTAAAGGCCCAATTGTAAAGCAAGATCAGTGATTCAATTAGTTGACTTTATAGAGAATGTGTTTGCTTCTCTCTGGAGAGTTAGGAGTAGTCTGGAGAACAGGAGGTATATGCCAAACTCATCAAAGTTATGACAATTGGGGGCTCAATGTGAGTATTCTGGCAAGTTTGGAAATTGTCAACTATTAAAATGCAGTTTACAGAAAGACATCGTTACAAAGCTTGAGTTTTTGATATCTAAGCAATTATTACAGTCATCCAGCTTAACTTTTTGCATGATGGGTCAAAAGAGAAAACTGCAAGCTCTCTACTAGACCAGCGAGTTCTGGTTGGTAGTACACTCTTGATTTAAATGCTGTTTAGTACAATACTGAAAGTAGTGCATTGAGCACTAGCAGATATTAGAGCCCAGTCAAGCATGTTCTTCTCCTGGTTTAAAAGTCTGGTTGTCCCTGTTTCCAGCTCTATAGGGAGATACTGTACAGTTAAGATGTATCTGTATCGTGTGCCACAGTGAGTTGATGGGTTCTGTCTGTTACAAAACAGAGGGATTTAAGATGATGGGTGTAAATTTTATTTCAGATGACTCTCTGTAAAGACTTCCATCTGTTAAAACTGTCAGCCTGTTTTTTTTCTGACAGCTGACTGTTAAGGGTTTCCTTTGTTTCAGGAACATCCAGAATTTCTTCCCCATCTCGAAGTACCAACAGCTATAAAAATACCAAGATTTTTGTGGTTTTGTTTTTAAAACATTGTCCAGACCTCATCAGAAATGGCTCGTCCTGCAGGACAAGAGATGCTCATGTTAAGAATGAACAAATAGTGTTGCAGTTTGTTCTGCAGGTGAGTGTATTGTATCAAAGAAGGCCCAGCATCTTAAAATCAGACTTTTTTGTTAAATACCTACATATCCTAAGGTAGGATTTTACTTTGGAAGTGACGCAGGTCTGTCTTCATTAACTTCATCTGACCATTGTTTCAAGTCAGATGGGTTCCAACTACATACCAGAAGTGGGCAGCATACAAGTAGCTGCTTGCTGAACTGCACGCTCTGGTAGATGAACATAGGCTGAGCTGACTACTGTACTGACATGACTTCCATAGCTTCAAGTCAGAGCTGACTCCTATCCAGGTAACTTGAGGCATGTATTCTGGTCTGCAAAATACACCCTGAGGACATAAAAATATCTTACACAATTCGGGGGGGGACACACACACATGGGATGGGGATGACATAAATAAAGAGGAAACATGAAGTGATGTGAATCGTGCAATTTGCTGTGATGGTTGCATATGCAAGTGCAAGATTTGGCAGCAAAGTACTTATTTACCTGTGGGGATTTTCTGGACCTAGTAAATCACTTGCATGGATTTGCCTGTTTAGACTGATTAATAGAAATTTACTTGAACGAAGAATATCTAGGTTGGAGTACCAGAAAGGAAAGAGCTTCTACCTTCCATCACATGGTAGAAAAGTAGTTTCACATTAACTTGAGCAAATAAATAGAATGAACGTGACTGAACACTTGCTTTTATATTCAAAGATGAATCTTCATGTTTTATTTTCAAAATAGTATATCTGCAAAAAAATTAAGAGCTGCAAGGATCCAATTAGCTCAATGACACATTAATTTGTGTCATGAAGTAGTCGCAGAAAGGAAGGTAAAGGTACTTTGAGAAGGCTGAATTGGTGAAGTCTTGCTGAGTCACAGCTTGAAAGCTATCTGAATGATGTAGGTATCATTAAACATCATCAACTTAAAACCATTCATGATGATGAATAACACTAATATGAACTTCAGACCAATAGGAGATCCTAGCCTTTTTCCTAAATGGATCAAAGGAGGGATGTTTGTTATAGTATATAATGTGGAATTCCTTTGTATTAAGTATTACTGTCAAGTATTATATAGCAGGAAACTTTTGTCCAACACTTGTGAAGGTGTCCCTAGTGGAATGGATTATAAAGTGAAATTCAGTTGGCACGTTTGCTCACCATTTGTACTGTGCTGAGAGTCTTAACTGCGCATTTGCATTGATTTTTTTTTAGGGACAGGGAAATCAATAATTGTCAGCTGCTGAAAACTTTAGATATTTGTTGAAGACCTGGATAGTCATGTTTGTGTTGCTAAAAACATTGCTCAGAGCTCAAAATTACCTGGCAAAATAGCATCTAGTAAGGTAGCTATTGATAGCTGACAGGTCTGTGTAAGAAGTTACCTATAATTAATCTAATCAAGAGTAACCCATAATTTGCTTTTTTGTCACTCTTAAACATTTTTTCACTAAAAATGCGAGGACTGTATCCTCACTTAACTGCTCTAACAGAAGATCTGAAATACCAAAGGGTATGATTTTGAAACAAATTAGTCATGATGATATAGGCAAAATGCAACACAGTAAAAAAAATTACAAAAAAAATCAATAAATTGATGGTTCCACTTGAAGAACCTGTAGGGACAGTGATATTTGCAGTTCCTTTGCAGTTTAAAAAATGTTTAATTGGATCCATGCAGCTTATTTTGAAAAATTACAGTGGAGTTCATAGACTTGAATCCCAGAGTGCTACAGTTGATGATTTACTCTTTGGAATTGTCACATTATTTGTTTTTTCTCATGTCACTGATGAAGGACATGTATCAATTTAGACTCTGCCTTTGCTTCAGATAAAAGTTTGCTTTCACCTGCCTCTTGTTTTGCTAAAACACCAGATGGGCTTAGTGGATCACAGTGAAGCTTCACTGTCCTCAGATATGAAGAAACAGAAAAAGAAAAAATATTAAAAAGAAAAAAGACTCGAAGCTTTGCAATTTTTTAAGGTGTAATATGACTTATTTTCATATGCTAGTATAGAATTAAGTGCTAAAAAAAATTTTAATTTGCTGTTGGCCAGGATATTTCACAAACCTTTGAGCAGAGCTCCCTGGTGAGATCAATAAAGTCTTCAGCCTAGAATGTGAAGGCACAGTCTGAACCATAGCAACACTTTTGATCAGTACAAGGCACTTATATAATAGTTAAAAGTTTGTCTTCCTTGTCCTCAAGTGTTTCGGAGGTTCATAGGTTCCCTAAGCTGTCACATCATTAAAAACAATAAACCATGCTATGTTTCAGTCTATACTGTTTAAGACTTCAACCAGAATGAATGACTACCATGATTAGAAAACTTGAGATATTAAACTCCAACATTGTTGACCCATGATACTGTGGGTTAGAAGATTTTCTCTAAGGACAGTTAAATACAATATATAACTGGGATGTTATTTCATAGTCCTTGTTGTGAAACATCTGGTCACTGGTCCATGAAAAACAATGTAAAGGAGTGAAAGGTTTCCAGCAGAATACAAAGAGCAGGGCTTGTGTTTTTTTAATGGAAAATGGGGCTTGATAATGCTATATAAATATGCAGGAAGAACTTTCTTATCAGGATATATATTATCAGAATCAATTGACTATCATGTTGTTTATAGTTAGTGTTGTTGAATAGAAATATATTGGATCATATAGAGAGTAAAGTACAAAAGAATATCGTTTTCTCTAGCAAAGCTCCTCTAAGGTACAAGGGCTTTCATCAATAATAAAAATCAGAACAGTGAAACATTTTTGATGAACTTAAGCTTAGACATATGTGATGATGCTTTTGCTATTGAATTTAATTCTCCTTAAAAGTGGGGAAAATTAGACTCCATATTGTACTGAGGAAGGCCAGAAAGATATTTTTCAAACTTCGGACAAGTATTTGAGTATCTTCCTTTGTTGATTTCAATTTAGTGGTGGAACTGTCTGAGTATCATATCTCCTTTAGAATGCAATAAAAACCTTAGGAAAAGAAAAGCAAGGTAAGAAACAGCATTGAATTTAAAAGAGCAATAATTTATCATTCTAGTTCACAGAACAGCTAACCAGCAATCAATAGGCAATTTCCCTCACCAGTTGCTTGCTTTGTTATCCAAGATCTTACTGTGTACACCTATTTGATTATGGCAGTCTTGAAAATCTAGTATTTTTGTTGTCTTCCTCTGTTGCTAAATCTTAATTTTACAGGATTAGCATTTAATTGTTGAGGTGTTTCTTAAATTTTAAGTTTTATTTAATATAAAATTTTGGTATTGTTGTTTTACTGACATTATTCCTCAGGGGGTTTTATTTTTAAGTGGAGTCCTCTCATTTCCTGCATTCTTTCACTGGGAGTCTTCAACCTACCATCAGACCTCTTTAGCATTTTGACAGCAGTGAGGTTGTTCTGTGTTCTCCTGCACAAAATGAACAGAAGTTCTCATTCTGTAAAAAAAACTCAGGTTCTGTTCATAACTATCCAAATTTCAAAAAATACACCCTAAACTGAAATACTGAAGGTTCAATTATTCTAAGGGTTATTTCTGCCTTTCTTTCATATAAGCCACTCAGATGCTTCTCTTGAGTTGTGATTAAAGCAGTAAATGGAGAAAAAATACAAAATAATAAGGAATTGGATGCAAGTCACTGGATACAAAATGAGGATTTCACTTGGACATCTGCAGGAACACAACAAATTTCCAACAGATAACACCTGCTGTTTCAATAATTCCTGTAACTCCAGCTCAAAGGTAGCAGTTGATAACAGTTAAGGCCAATGTTGCTGTTTATTAGTAGAATTAAACAGTGTTCTTAACTGCCTATGATTACACACAGTAGGTGCAAAGAGCTGCTTGTAGAAATGGGTTATCTAGGGCTTTTTAGTCAGGTATCTGTTGGGGCCTGTGGTGTTTTGCTTTTCTTAATGTCAGTATTCATCTTCTCAAGCTTGGTCTGCATTGCAGGGTAATGGAGTAATGTTTATTTTATCAGAGTTCTGGTCAGGTCTTTTAATAACTAGAAAGTAACTTTCACCCAAAAGTAAGCCTATCACTCCAGGGTGCTATAAGGGAGCCATTGATTGGTCTGTTAAACTCTCCTATCCCCATTTTTCTGCCACCTTCACGAAGGTGCTGGCTCTCAGCCCCTCTCTACTGGCAGTCTCAGTCTTAATGAGCAGTGGATGAAAAGCTGCATCTATCATTGGCTGTCTCAAGCTGTCCAATTTTCACCCCAATTCTGCACATGTCAACATGTTGATAATGACATTTTTCTCTGGGTTCGAGTCCTTCATTATCAAGATTAACCTTCTTTTTATTCTTCATTCTAATATTATATCTTCAATGTTAAGACTTCTTCAGGGATCTCTTATAATTTCTTTAACCCTCAATTTAGTAAATGCTGCTTATTCATACTCTCTTATTCTATTAATTTCTTTTAAGGTTATCTATTTTTACCTGGAATTGTCAAGGAAACCACCACCTTTGGCTTAAACAACATCCCTAGAGCTTGCAAGAGTGGTGTTATTAGGTGGAAGAGTGAAAATTGTATTTTAATTCTTTTCCTCAATTACATTAAATTATGTATGATCTTTTTTGCTTAGTGCATCCTTTGAATGAGCAAGTTTAAATAAAAAATCCTGGGTTTTGTGACTAATTTCCTGATAATTAAGCATACACTGACTTCTCTTCAAAAATAACTAAAGATTTTAAGTAGAGTCCCTGTATCCCCAGATCTTGTAAGAAAGCTCAAGAATATACCCCACTGTGTATCAATTATTTCAGTTATTTTGTAATAAAATGCCAGTCCAATGCTGTTTCGCACTTTGTCGGGAGGAGAAAGATAGCACTTGACAAGAGAATAATAAGTAATTATCTGGGAGTTCCTTCTTTCTTTGCTCCATAAAGGAACATTCCCCTTCCTGACCCCCAGCTGGAAAAGCTATTTGTCCTTTGAATACAAAAATAAAATAAAAAAAAATCAAATGAGAAGCATCAGTTAGTGCCATCTGAAATCCAGAGAATTGCTGTGGTTTAACCCCAGCCAGTAACTAAACCTCAGATGGCCTTTTGCTTGCACCCCTGTGTTGAGCTGAGGGAGACAATCAGAAAAGTAACTGAGAACTTGAGTTGAGATGAGGGCCGTTTAAGTAAAGCAAGAGACATGCGACTCAAGGAATTGATTCAGCAAGTTCAGCCATCTCTAGGAGAGCAGGGTTCTATTGCATGTAATGGTTACTTGAAGACAAACACCACAATTCCAAACATCCCCTCCTGCTGCCTTCTTCCACCAGCTTTATATGCTGAGCATATATATGCTCTGGCTTGGAAGTGACCTCCAAAGGTCATCTAGTCCAACTTTGTGGCAGTAAGCAAGGACATCCTCAATTAGATCAGCTTGCTCAGTCTTATCAAGTCTGAACTTGAATGTCTTCAGGGATGTGGCCTCCACCACCTCCCTGGGCAACGTAGTCCACCACCCTTGTAATAAAGTTCTTCCTAATGTCCAATCTAAAAACTGTTGCCCCTTGTCCTATTGCTACAGGTCCTTGTAAACAGTCCCTCTCCAGCTTGCTTTATTGCAGGGTCCCTTCAGGTACTGAAATGTTGCTATAAGGTCACCCTGGAACCTGAACAACCCCAATTCCCTAAACAACTCCTCTGGATGTTTTGAACCAGAGTATCAACTTCTAAATCTTTGGTGCAAACCTGGTTAGATCATAAAGTCCATGTGCAGCTGGAGGTTAGTGAAGACCCACTGAATCCATTTGGAAATGCTGTCCTATCAGGACTTCAGTACATACTGTGCTATTAAAATGTTATTTTAAAGCAAAGCTTTCAATTTTTTTGCAGTTGAAAAAGTTTTGATTCTAAATACAGTTCAGAAGCAGATTCATTTGTGATCCTGCCAGGATTAGTATTAAAAATATATGATTATTAGAGTATTTCCCTTTGGTAGTCTGAAATTCATCTTCTTTGCCTCCCATCTGTACAACAGTCTAGCACCACAAAGCCAGTGGAGCAGGAAACATTATTTTAGAATCAAGGTGCCTCACCAAAAATTGCAAGAACATAGTAGCTTACAGTTGCATAAATCATTCTTTGACTGACTCCATACTTAGAGATTTTTATGCTCTGTTTTTCTCTACTGGGTGATTACAAAAGTTTTATCTAGTTCTCAAGTATTACATTATCAGGAAAAGAAAATGAAGCAAACTGCTACAATTACTTGTCACTCCTGCCATTTCTGAGTGCTAGTAAGTAGTTCTGTGATTCATTCAAGTGGGCTGTAGCTTAGGTCAGGATGTGAAAAAATAACTCTTGTCTTAAGCTTAAGAAAATTCTTGTGTTTATAGGTTACAAAATCCAGGTTCTATCTCTGGATCACACATGTTACTCCTTATTCAATTTGAAAGAATGTCTCTAATTTCATTACGTTCCCTCAGTGGGTGTATATGATCTTATTCACTCTAGTGCTGGATTAGAGAGAAGTACAGCAGGAAAATGTATGGCTGAGGATATTGCAGAAGTGATTGGCATTAATTACACTGCCTGATGGGATGTTTGTTGCTTTTCTTGCCTTGGTGAATGTTACTATAAAGATATAAATGCCTTTTTCCTTTTAACCAAACATGTGAAACATTGGTATTTACTAAAGACCAAATGATTTTTGGTGTAGTAAAACCAAGAGCGGAAAAGTGAGTGAAAAATCTTCATTTTTTTAGATGTTCTTAATCTCTTCTACTTGGATGAAGCAAGGTGGGGGGAGGATGATGACAAGAAAAGAAACAGAGGGCAACTGGGCCAAAGGGGATGCTAAAATCTTTCTATGCTGTGTGTATAGAAAGTAATGTCAAAGTTATACCTGATGCTCTTTTCAAACCATGTTCCCTGAGCTTTGCCAGAGTGCACTCTAGAAAGAGCAGGAGCATTATTTGGGAGTATGGCAGATGAATCAACAAACCAAAGGAAGCAGCTAGGGCCTTCATTAGAAGGAAGGAAAGGTTGATTAGGAGGTAAAATTCCTTAGTCTCTGCTTTTTTTTACATTTTGTCACACCCTTTGTGGCCTGGTTTAAAGGTTATGATTTATACTTAAGCCATGAGAGGAAGGATTTCCCCTTTATACAATATTACAAATATATATGCTGTGGACAACTTGTCGTCAAGCTGCTACAATTACCTTGATCTCTCTAATCTCTTGCTCTCTCCCCTGTCTGTCTCCATTAGTCATCTTGTGCTGTTCATTACGTGGTAATCTCTTTATGATAAATCCTGTTCTTTAAAAGCAAGAACAGAGTTCAGTGAAATGAAGACCTGACACCTGGCTGAAGTCTTGCCGTGCTATCACATCTTAAAGAATTATGGTAATAAGCAAGATAGGTCTGAAATAAATGTGATAACATAGAACAGTTGATATACTATATTTCTACTCACCCACAATTCTAAATATGTATTGTATTTAGCATATTTGAACTATTTTTGTGCTGGTTTTGGCTAAGGTAGAGTTAATTTTCTTCATAGGATCTGGTATGGAGCTGTGTTTTGGATTTGTGTTGGAAACAGTGCTGGTAACACGGAGTCAAAGCCTCTTCTGCCTCTCACCCCACCCGCAAACAGGCTGAGGCTGCACATGAAGTTGGGAGGGGACACAGCCTGGACAGCTGACCCTAGATATGACCACAGGGATATTCCAGACCAGATGATGTCTTGCTTTAGCATATAAGGAAGGGGAAAGGTAGCTGGGCATCGGTTGGTTTTGTTGGTGATGAAGAATTGGTTTTCACTTGCATCGCTTGTCCTTCCGGGGTTTTATTTGTCTTTTTCTTTGTTGTTTTTTGTTTCCCTTTCCATTACAATTTATTATTATTTCATGTACTGTTTCTCGTAGACTTTATTTCACTTATTAAAATGTTCTTCTCTCAACCCACAAGCTTTCTCACTTTTACCCTTCCAATTCTCTTCCCACCCCCATCCTGCTGAGCGGGCCACGAGTGAGCAGCTCTGTGATGCTTAATTGCCAGCTGAGGTTAAACCTCGACAATTTGCTATCAGAACTATTCCAGAAGCTGACTGGGTTAGTCTGTAAAATATTCACTGAGAGTTCAGCTTTGAACTCTGTAGCTGCTACTCTTCTACTGTCCCTCCAGGGTCCTGGTAACAAGGGTCAGAACCTTCACAGGTGCATTTGTCCCTTGCAGAGACACCCAGATACAGTGCTCTGATGCTTTACATTAGATCTTCTGTACTCGTGAAGCTCGAAGGGTGAGACGCAGTGGGATCTGATAAAAGACAGATCAAAACACATGAGAAAGTAATATACTGTCAATATGTATTAGGAGGAAAAAACGAGCTGATTTTTAATTGTCTCTAGCAAATGATTTTTTTAATGAGGAGCAAGGGCCTGAAGTGCATATTTACAGATACAACTCCATTGGCTTCACTAGAGAGGAGCTTAAACAGTAATCTTGAACAAATGGAGTTAGAATACCTGGGTTATGTTCATCAGCCTAGAAAGGCTGCTAACCAAGTGCTTCAGTTTGGTTTCAGCACAATAGCCACCTGATACTCTACATTCCTCAAATATCTGTCAGGTATTAAAACCTGATCTGGTAAAGAGTAGTGTTAAGTACTTCACTAGTTATAACAGTGAAGCTTCTTGTAGAGTCTTTCAGTTCACAGGTGTCCCATTACAGTGAACTGGTGAGTGCTTTTCCTCTCTGGGATCATTTGCCCTGCTTGAATCAGCAGGTGGACTCGGGAGGTTGCTGTGGCTACGAAGCCTGGCTGGAGGAGAATGTGCATCTTGGTGCAAACAGACCACAAATTCTTCCTGATAATGAATCTTTATCCAGCTTTGTAGGGTTTTTACTAAATCCCATGACACCAGTAGGGCTAAGCAGTTGTGTGTATTTTGCTCTTGCATGTATTGTTGTCTTAGAAACCTTTTTCCTTACAAATGTTTTCTCTTTCTCAAAGATACGAGCAGTGACCTTATAGTGCAGAAATAGGCATTGTTGTTTCACAATAGTGTGTTAGAAAAAGTGAAAGAGCTTTATATGAATGTTGGGAAATCTTAGTAGTTTGTCTGGCCCTCAGCTTTTCCATCATGCAGGTTAACCTATTAAATAGTCTTCTAAGTATAGCAAGTATTTGATATATCGATATCTCAACCTGTTCTTCGTTATATCAGATATTCTCAAAAGCAATATCCCATCCTTTCAGATCACAATTCTGCCTTTATTCTTCCATTTCCTTTATCACTATCTTTTGAATCTTTTTTGTAACTCCTGCTTGATTTTTTTCTATTTTTTTATCGGATTCCTTTGTTCTCCCAAGAAAGACTTTTTTCATTTGTTATTTGATGGATTTTATTTCTACTTTTTATGCTGCCTTAATTTTTATGTTAACAATTAATTCAGGTAACAATCTTTCCTCGGTCAGTATCATTCCATGGCATTCATAAGAAGGTGGCATTTCTCTGTTACTGTGTACCTCGTGGTCATTTCAGACATCTGATTCTGTTTTGCACTAGTGTCACCTTCTAGAATTTCACATGCATATTTTCAAAATTTTCATATTTGTCAACATTTTTCTCTAATTTTTAGGCATTATTATTGTCTTAGTGGGTGTTTGTGTGGTGTTTGGTATTTCAAATAAGGGAAAGTGGGCAAGAAGTTTTGTATAATGAATGCACTATCTATGGTTCAAGGGCAAAACATGTATTGGAGATATTTTTCTTTCCTGCAGGCAGACAGAAAACTAGCTATTGGAGTCAGTGGGTGGAGGTCAGAGCAACATCTGCTTTATCCATGGGAGTACAGCCTCTTACAGCTTGCTGTTGTTCAGTAAATCAATTGAGCATGTAATAAGAAGAGCTCCAATATAGATAAGATGCATGGAACATATTGATTAGAGCCAAAGACAGTCACAGAATCACAGAGTGTCTTTGGTTGGAAAAGACTTTCAAGATCTTCTAGTGCAACCTTTGACCCAACACGGCAAGCTCACCACTAAACCATGTCCCTGAGCACCAGGTCCACACACCATTTAAATGCCTCCAGGGATGGTGACTCCACCACTG